>MJUU01002720.1:68975-94853 GCA_002080025.1 Modiolus philippinarum | reverse complement strand
GATGTATGTTCTTTGGTATTGTGTGCCGGTATCTCTGCTACTTTATTGTTTCTTGAATGGATAAACGATTTCATGTCACCGGTCGGTTTATCAGATAATTTTGTATTTAGAATAGCAAAAAAAAACACAACTTAATTATAATTCGCTTTAATTGTGCAGAATTGCTTAATATGTAACATTAAATCGCTAAATCATGTCAGTTGAACGCCAGGACCTACCAGTAGAAATCCAGGACTGAGCGTTAGAAAGCCAGGACCTCATATTTTCAATTTGTATCCAGTATAGCCAAATTAAAGTTTTTTTCAGGCTTTAAAGGTGTGGCTAAATAATTGTATCATAGATGAGGATAACGCATGTTGTTTTTGGCTCATTTAGCACAAGTATAGCAAAGATATTCATGATTATTTACACAGTGGAATATTAGCAAATCGCATAAAATATAAATATTGCATGAATGCATTTTTACTGGTATCAAAACAATATCAATTTATTGTTAGTTTCACTTGTTCATAACTACAGCCGTGCTCTCGTTTTTGTGTATCAACAAAATCGTCTGTCTGTTGTCATTTTTGTTTATCTATGCAGAAGAAATCACGGACAAGCATTAGAAATCACGGACAAAATGCAGTAGAAACCATGTTCTCGCAGGACAACGATACCTACGGTGATGTCCAATGGGGTTAATGACAAAATTATTGAACGGAATTTCTGATGTTGATTTCAGTTGGAATCACTGATATTGATGTTTTGATGTTATTTCTTTCATAAACAAAAACACATAATTTAAAGATTTCTTCTAACATTTTCACATGGTGCATTGGATAGACTTATTGAATAAAAAACAACACGATATAGTCAATATTTTTTCAAGTCTCGTATGTAATTAACCCCTCCCTGGGCATAATCTGCAAATATCAAATATATGTAAGGGCGAACAAATATCATTTTCACAAGAAACCCCTTGCGTAATGATATCGATTGTGTTTGTGGAGAATATTGCCGCACCTCAAGGGTATGAAAAGTATATCTAAGGAGAGCACTCTGATTGGGAGGCCAGTAGCTTGCAATTGCCTATGATTTGACACAACGTACAGGTGTCGCTTTCGGCAAGACCTGCTGCTGGTAATTCGTATACACCCCGGTCGCCAATCAGATGCTATCCTTAACAAAATGTCGACACATCAGACCATTTTTGACACGATAATGTAATTGGATGAAGTGTATTTCATTGCTTGATAATAAATGTAATATATCTACCCTACCGTTGCTGTTGAAAACAAAATTGTAGTCATGATTGACTTAAGGGAATGCGATACAGTAAATACCCTCTACTGATTTTTTCTTGAAATTTTCGTACTAGTTTAATTTTGATACGCTCTGTCCAAATATACAAAAATGTACCTTAATGATTTAGTTTTCCAGATAATCACGTTGAATTTTCATAATTTTCAGCAAAAAAAAAAAATGTAAATATTTTTTGAAGTGTAAGAAAAATATTATAACTTTATAAAACTATTTAACAAAATTCCATCCGTTAATTATTCAACCAATATGGAATAAAAAGAGCATTTTTTCATGCATATAATCGTGTATTATAAAATTGTCTACTGTTTTTTTTTCATAACTGATTCACATAAAGAAAATCTGTACATGCTGGAGAAGAACTTAGTCACGCGTAGAAGTTATATATGGATATCCTCTTAGTTTTAAAATGTGGCTTGTGTACATAGAAACTATGTTCACTGTCATTAAACGTAAAATTACTGCATATTTTCCGGGTTTTCAGTCTGTACCTTCATGTCATGTACACTGTTCTCATTTTGTGACTGGTCTTTGCTGTCGGTGAGACTCTTGTGATTCTCAGAGTCTCTTCAGTTGAATTAGTCTAGACCTATTTATTAATCTTCGATTTGGAAGCAAGTTATTGTTATTGCAACTTGTATAAATCCCTTTCCAGCTTTTGGATGTAAGATAGGCTACCATAACAGCCGTGTTAGATCTACTCTTATCGAACCGTCTATCTACGGGTCTTTAGCGCGCTAGAATGAGTGAAAGGTTTTCTGATAGTGAATTATATTTTGTAGACTTTTTTCGATGCTTTATTAAAAAGACTGTTTAAAACCAAAAAGAAGAGGCCGCTATGTTTCTTTCATGCTTAAATATCAAAATCGAGTTTGTTGATTTATTTCGTGTCAGCTCACAAATTGAATGAACTGACGTCAAAATTGACATTTAGTATGATACATGTCTTATTTTCAATAAACCTATAGAAGGATGCAGTCCACGGTGCAGACGCACGTCCGTCTATTCGTCATCCGCCAGTATATGTTGTTTTCACTAATTACCTTTGTTTCTGTGTAATGAATACACGTCTGTGTACATAATTTATGTTAATTACGTTGTCCCTACGTGTGAGAGGTTGTCACGTCAAGAAGTAATGTGCTAACCTGTCCGGTTACCCAAATTTTAAAAAAGTATTTCGAGAACATGTGAAAATATACTGCAAAACATGAAATAAAATCTTTTATTTTTTTGATTTCTTACACGATTTTTGCTATTAAGAAATGAAAAAGCAGAGATATATGCGTAATTGGTCATTTTGGTGACCGGTCTCTGCAGTGATAGCCCTTTCAAAAAAAAAAGTGGTGTTATC
Organism: Modiolus philippinarum; assembly: GCA_002080025.1. NCBI lineage: Eukaryota > Metazoa > Mollusca > Bivalvia > Mytilida > Modiolidae > Modiolus > Modiolus philippinarum. The sequence goes on along the minus strand of MJUU01002720.1, from coordinate 92,200 downwards.
TTTTCCTGGAATGGAACTCTCCTGTCTAGTGTCACCACACCTTTGGCTTTCGGTTATCATAAGGGCAGGGCCCACCCCCTTAGGTTGGAAAATATCTAAATTTCCTGTAGGGGTTTTTCGGAAAATTGGGTTCCGCCCCCACCGCCCCCCCCCTCTTTTCAGCAGAAAGTCCGCATCAGCTGTTTCATACGTTTTATGGAGGTTATGTTAATTTGGAATTCTATAAATTGCCATTTCGACAACTTATGTCTCTTCGATGTAGTAGAGTCAAATCGAAATATTTGTATAAAAGTTAACACAAAGAACCAACAACCAAACACTATCTGAAGAAAAGGACAAAATCATGTAAGGACAGAACTTTGCAGAAGGCAGATACTATTTAAAATTATAGTTTTAACAAATGTACACTGCATGTTTCCAAATGGAAAGCCGCAGAGTCTTTTCTGCGTGCCGATGTCAGAAAAATCCATGACAAACTCGTTTAAAAAAATACACGACCGCACATCAGAACTACGGAACAGGAAGATATTACTATGTATTGGAAATATGGTATTAATCTAGATATTAGATAGATATTATGTTTATAACATTTCTCTTCACCGTAACAAACCTCCATCAACAAACCCCATATGATCAACAATATTCTTTTTTTCTTTCTATTTATTTGGTTACAATAATAAATGTTTTTTTGCTATGACAATATATGTATACATTGGCGTTCTTTGGAAATTCAGCTTTTTATTTCATTTTAATTTGAAACACTCGATTTAAGTGATATAGACGAAATGAAATATTTCTTTTAACACATCGAAAGAACATCTTTTTGTATGTCTGAAATATTTTGATGACGTTTTGCTGTCTGTTGTCTCATTCAATAATCAAATTTGTTCAATGCGGATGGTTTGAAGTCTGCAATAGCGGATTATAACTTATTTCTTAAAGTAAAAGAGATAATATATGTATATGTCTCTGATAAAACATAAAGATTTCTTCTAAGTCTTTCGCATTGGGCATTGAATAGTCAACGAATTGTTGTTAATTGACCAAAAAACAACATATGACTAATTTAAGTCAATATTTTTCGAAAGTCTTAAATGTAATTAACCCCTCGATATAATCTGCAAATATCAAATATATGTAATGGGAAAACCAAATATCCAACATTTTCACAAGAAACACCTTGCGTCATACAATTTCGATTGTATTTGTGACGAATATTGCCGCACCTCAAGGGTATGAAAAGTATATCCAAATCGGTAAACAAACACATCACAAGAGTGCTAATGGCAAAACTCCAATACATAATATTACGTGGAGAGAATATGGTCTGCCATAGAAAAGATTATATTGTAATAAGACTGTCAATCAAAAAAGTGATTACACATCCCTGGGGACGTGCTTATACATTATTTTATTTACAATACGTTACCCGGAACCGTTTTTGATATATTATTTTATCGTGAATAGCTATTATGTAATTTGATCAATAATTTAAACACAAAGATAAATGGTTTTATCTCTTTGATGTAAAAACATTAAAGAAATATTTCGAAGATTTATGAACGCGATTTTATGGAGAATTCAATAAAAACACTACGCTATTTTTTTTTTAAATAAAAAATTTTTTTTTCACTGAGAAATTTCATCCTAGTTATTGTTGACAACACAAATAATCCAAACTCTACTACTAAAAGTGCTGAAATCCCGGAATGAAATGTTCTTGAATTTCTGCTGTATTTCAGTGGGTAATTTTGGGTCCTCATAAACATGGCATATTTTTTCCAATATCACCTAGCATCCCCGGGTAAGCATCCAACGAGAACCTGTGAGTGCAAGATATCAAATTGAAATGCAGATACTCGATCGAAAAATGAAAGTGACAACAAAAGTCAGAATCGATCAAAGGAAAAGACCAGTAAGGAAAATCCGTATAACATTCGACTGAATCAGGGGAACACAATCCGAAACAGAACATTTTTGGCAAGCCGTCATATTCGAAAAATATGATGAAATCAGAATATCCCAGCCTTCTTTACGTTGTGTGCAGTGAACTCTAACTTTTGCAGCTATCTTATTCGGTCGTTAGCTTTTTCCCCATTTATAAGTTTCTGGATATGATTTTCATTTCAATTAATCTTGGCCCTTCTCGTTAACAAATTAAATGGACGATTTTCCGGTTATTTTATTAACATAGGCTCTGCCTGTTATCCCATACCCTTTGATATCTATGTTTGAAATAAAAATTTTATTACAACACAGAAAAATTGGGCAAATGTTTCATATTCTAAAGATCAAATTGATCTTTTTTTAATTTAATTTCTTTTGTTTGTTATTAGTTATATTTTGTAGTTTTTTCTTTGTTTTTATGTTTTTTGTCTCAATCAAGTTCTTGTTTCAATTAAAGTAACACATTTATCTTTTTGTAAATTCAGTAGTGTCATTGTTACATCATTTTTGCATGAATCAAAAACTTATTCGCTTTTGTGTATTTCGATTGTTCCTAATTCGCCTGCAGACAAGCATTACACTACGTAAATCAATCACCCATGACTTTGTTAATTAGACAAAGAACGTGTATTTCCCGCGTCTAATATCAAGTTTGATTTGATTGGATGATTAAATCTTCACAGGTGGTTGCGTGTATCAGCAGAACGCTTCAAAGACGACTAAATTAATGTATTACAAAGTTGAAGCGTCGGCAGTACACAGATTAAGTTTGGGGTGAAAGGTGAAAATGGCTTTGGTTTTGAATGCGACAAAGGAGTTTTGCTCAGGTAAAATTTTCTGATATTACGAATTAAGAAGGAAAAGAACTGAAATTTTGGTTGAAAGTTATTCAGATTTTGTTGCTGAACATATATTTTAAGTTTTACGTTATTAATCGCCACATAGAGTGAAAAATGATGAAAATCGTCTACAAACGTGTATTGTTTACCTGTTGTAAAACCATGTGACAAAGTTTACAAAGTTCGTCCCTTTGTTATGGTTTACCCTAAATGAACTTTTTCATCATGATTAATATAGTTGATCATTTGGAAATGTTGAAGATAGAATTTTGTGTATTCCTTTCATTTAGTATTTAGATCCATTCTGCAATATTTACATTTTTAGAGTCGAATGTAATTGTTTTCATTAAATTTCGAAATAACAAAGGATTCAAACAGACGCTTTCTTTAAACAATAAACATTTTAATTTAGAGGATGACTCATTTGAAAATAAAACATAACTAAATAAATAAGGTTGCATATAGCATTGTGCAGTCCATACATGTATATAATAATATTTATCAATGACTTTGTGCAATTTGCATAAAACTTCATTGAATATTGATTAATTGGAATATGTCATTTTCGAGCTAAAGATCTACTACAGGACAACATACTTATTTTAGCTCTTTGTCACATGATAATAGTGACGTTGCGGTGCTTGACGTCCTCTGCTTCGTACTTGTTGTAAATAACAATATCTTATTGGACAAGTTCCACTTAAAATGTTGTAAAAAGTCGTATTTTTTTCATTCTATTTTATTATGAAGCTTGAAGTTAAGAACCGCTGTAACATTACTGCACTGTCTGCAGGATAACACAAGATTTTTCTGTTTGGAAGCGAACTTCAATTTGGTAGCATTTGCGTTGATTATACTGGAAAAAAAATCTTTAAAAAAAGTGCAAATAAGAATCACGTCATTCAGAACAAATACTTATCTTCATGGGGAAAGTAAAATTCCCTTATTTAACAAATTAGGTAGGCTTTCTGAGACCCATTGACCATGTTGACGTTGTGTGTGTTGGAAATGCATTAAACCGGAAATGTGAGTGAACCTGAAAACGCCGGTAACGTCATAAAAGATTTACTTCATTCCGGGAATGAAGGGATCTCGAAAATGACGTATTAACATTCACCACAGTATATTTTTTGAGAGGGGCAAAAATGTTTGGCGAAATATTTCCTCTTTATATTCTTTAAACAACAAAAGCCTAGTTCACTTTGTCCATTCCATTTTGGTTTTATTTGCGTGAAATTTAGAATTACCTTAATTTTCACAACTACCGGTAGTATGATTTGATTATTTCTATAAATTAAGAGTTTTGTATTAATTTTCAAAAGAACTTTTTGCCATGCATGTGTACATGGTGTACACTGTACATTATGAAAAAAAATAATCAAGCTTTAACATGCTGAATAAGTCAGAGGAAAAAAATAAAATCCAAAACAGAGAAATTTTTAAAAATTGATCTGTTAGACTTTTGCTCATTGGTCATCTCGGAGTTGGCAGGTTTTCATATGGTATGAAGCATTTTGTGAAATTTGTATATTAATATTGATCATGTTGGTATGTAAATTTTGAAAAAAATAAGCATGATCTATTTTAATTCATGCTTTTATCATTTAAAAACACACCCATGATTATTAAATAATCAACAATTAACCTCCTTATTATCAATTGAGATACCCATGAGATGGTTCGTTTATAATGAAATTTTACTTAAGTTATAAGGCCATATCAAGTTTATATTCATTGATCAACTGTTGATTCATATCCCTGATTGCCCATCAAAAACTGTCTGCCCTATTTTTTGTTAATCAAAATTATGATATCACTTCAACTTACAATTAGATTCATTGGAAAGTTGTCTGACGTCTCCAAAACTGGAAAGACGTTTTACTTACATGACTTAAAAGTTATCTTTTGTAGTCAAATGACCACATTGTTTTCAAAATCTTATTTGATTTTAAGATGGAACATAATAATATTAAAATATACAGTGGAACCTCGATGGCTTGAACACCCAAGGGACCAATGATAACAGTTCGAGCTAGTCCTACAATATAGAACCTCGCGCTGTTTCTTTTTCATATATTGACTTTTAACATGCAGCGCGAGGTCCTATCGTATGTGTCCAAAAACCCGTAGCAAATGGTTTTTCACAGAACATGGTCAAATAGTTTGTTCTCTGGTTTAGAATTATGTTCCCTAAAATAAATTTATGTGTTTTACAGTTTACTGTAGTACCAAATCTTCAAAAACAGCAGAAAATCCCACTTGAATTCTTGAATATCAAGTCGAAAGTTGGTGAGAATGAACTTGCAAAATCGTTGACAAAACGATATAGATAAAAGCGTACTGCTGTATCATTCTCCAACAGAAGATCGTGCTTTTCATCATAACTGCTAAAATTAAAAGCTTTGGGGTTAATTTTTTCTGTCGCTAGATTTCTTATACCTGCAAATCTTTTAGTACATGTATTTTTAGTCAATTAATCCAAATATCCAAAAATAGACATCTAAACATTGTCTTTTTGACACGCTCCCATGAGAGGAGTACCTTTTGTTGTGATTAATTCTTTTGTCATTATAATTTAAATCAATACCCGACTCGTTTTACCTGGTGGGTCGTCTCGAAATGTTTTCACATCTTTGTTTATTTTCATTACTACATAAGGGAAATTGTACACTGAGATAAAAATAAAGAGACAATGGATTAAAATTGATGAAAAATCAGGTTTTCAAATGTTAAATAAGAACTTCTCGTGGGAAATCCACTTCTTGCTTGCATTTTTATGATGAACTTCGTTTTTTAAAACACGGTTGTCCAATTTGAAAATCATTGAAATATGGCGAATGCTCTAGATATTGCACCGCTTGGCAAATTATTTTATTTAGTAGTGTTGGGAATAATAGTCTGAATCGCAATAGAGGTATGTTTTTTTAATGATTTACATGTTTAGGTCATTGAAGACTTAAATATATTTGAAAACTCGGCATACAGTCCGACATGAAACTTATTTTATTTCCGACATGAAATCATGTGGGAAAGTGCTAATGGAAATTTTAAAGATGCGATATGACTTCGCACTTTCAAAAGAAAAAATGCAAAAATCCGATAATAACGTTAAATATTGAATAGAAATGCGAAGTCATATGTTATAGGACTACAGTTCGAGCCAACGGGGTGTTCGAGATATCGAGGTCGAACTATAGATATTAAAATTTGAACGAAGGGACCACAAAAAAGGCTTGAGGCATCCATGGTGTTCGAGTTCGAAGTTCTACTTTACAAGCCCACACTCGCCCAATTGTTTTTTTTTTTTGACCTGGTCTCCTGGATGACAATCTTATGTTCATTTAATTGATGAGGTAAGACATTTTATAAGAAGATGCATTGTCTTTTTGAAAACAAATTAGACAACAAGACTCGTCAAAGATAAATATAGCCAATCTACATGCTGTTTATTTTTACCTTATCTGCATGGTGATACTGATAGGATGATGGGATGACACTGACTTATGCTGTTTCCAAAAATAGTCATGTAAATTTTATGGCCTGCCTTTGAGGAAGGGGAATCATATAGTGTTCAGATTTGCGTCTGTTCACATGTCCATCCCATTTTGGTTAAGGTACAGGTTTATTAAAGTTAGTTTTCCATGTAGTACACGTGAATTCTTGATTTTGATGCAGACAAATCGAAAAGTTTAGAGGCCTTGCAGGACATTTGGTCAGGCAAACAAGGAAAAGCTGCCAGACCGAAAATAAACTTACAGGACCTACAGTTTCATCACATATAGGAGAATTCAATTTTTTACCCGACATTCGGTCCTGTCGGCCGATGATTTTCCGTTGGGCAGTTTTCGATATACTTAATGTATACAGATATATAGACCATGATATGGATGGTTACATTTTGGAATGAAATGGATGCTTTGACCTTACAGGTCATTTGTCATTGACTCTGAATTTAATTCATGACAGTTAGTTCCAGTTTAGCTAACATGGTGGGGGTTTCCGTTGGGAGATTTCTTAAAATTGCAAATTTGATGTTTAAATTGCAAAGGAACTTGGTGATCCTAACTGTTTTGCAGTTTTTATACGCTTGTCTAATGATGGACATATTAAGGTATACCTGTGTCCGGTTTTCTGTCATCCATGTGACAGTGTCTGCCCGTTTCATATGTCTCTCTCTAACATGTCTAACTTGACAACAATTTGGCCAATTCACATCAAACTTTGTAGAGGTATTGAGTGTCCTCATGATTTTCGCGAAATATTTATCTTCTTGCAAAAGTAGTGGATTTTCCTGAATAGATCTGAAAACACCAGACCAGTATGAACAATCTTGGTCACTCTAGTCCTTTGATGTTCCTATGGTATTGATATTGTTTCAAGGTGGCTGCAGCAGCAACATAATTAAACATATGGCCAAATTGAATGTTGATATTTTTTCAATTGTCAACACTTTTACCAAAAAAATGGATAAACATGATTAAATTTAATAAATAAAAAAAATAAATGAAAAAATGATACTGTAATTCTGTAATTGTTGATTTTATTTTTCTCCAGATAAAATGAATCCTGACAGTGGAGGCACATATAATGGACAACTTTCGGAAACAGATTCTGTATCCAGTAGAGAACCTGGTAAGCTTTTTTGTCTTTTTCCCTTTAAGATTCAGTTTAAGACTTGAATACATTTATTACAGTCACCAATGACTCAGACGAAAGTGATAGTCAGTAGAGCTAGCTGGATACTTAAGTTATAGTAACATGATCTGATGATGTTTGCTGCAGCTTCTCTACACAAAAGGTAGACTTGGGATATGGGGAGATAACTCTGTTTTTCACTTTGCTAGTACACAAATGCATTTATAATTATAAGTAAGCAATATGGCTATTGGTAGGATTAGAATTTTGAAATTGTAATATTTTTTCAAGTTATGCAGCAAATAAATATTCATTTTGTCATGAAATTAACTACCCTACATCATATACATCCAGTTATTTATATCGAGTGGATTGACTCTACATTTTCTGCCACAATGTCTAAAAATAATGAAAAGATATGAAAGTCAGATTTCTTGAAGGGGGATAATTTAAAATCATAGATACAGAAATTTTATTGATTTTTACGTAATATTCTACATGTTCTAAACAAAAAAAAATGGAATAGTACATTTTTCTAAAATTTTATAATAACACATATATATATATACCATGTATACTACTTTCAGTTTTTGGTGAAAATTAAAGACACTTAAGTTTTTTACAACAAGTGTTTAATACTGATTAAAATTGAGTTAAATTTTCTATACTGTTCAGAACACCCTAGTATTTCAGTTCAAATGCTTACTTTCACACTTGTTTATACTATAGAATTTTGCATTTGCAGTGAATTTGTATCAAATGTAATTCAATTACATTTACAATTACTAATTGTAATTTGAGCTTATTTTATACACCAAAATTAAGTCCCGAAAAGACCAAATAACATGATTAAACAGGGTATCTTTGATGACCACTAAACAGACGATGGAACGGTAAAAATTGTTGAAAATTGCTGAAAGTTTATATAGGGCCTAAAAAGAATACCTACAGTGTTTCCGGTAACATACTCTTCAAAATTAGGGTCGGTAGGATCATTTTTTTTTCATTTTTCCAAAACTTTTTACATAGACATATAGAAAGTATCTTCTGGACTTTAACAGTGGTGCTTCTTTAAAAATTGCCAAACAAACTTTAGGGTCTACAGACATTTTTAGCCCCAAAAATCTAGGGTCGGTCAAGTTACCAGAAACGCAGATTTTTTTTTTATTCTGCCTGAATATGTAAAGTTTAAATAATGTGAATATTAAAAGAAATAAATGAGTGGAAATATTTAGGCTTACCCAGGTCGACCCCCTAAACACTTCAGGCCAAATTGAAAAAAAATCTTAAATTCTCATGCTCATGAAATATGGCATACCTTTTCATAAATATGGACTGTTGGAAGAACTTTATTTTCCATAAGTAAGAGTGAAAAATGCTTTAAGTTTTAGCGAAAATGACAAAAAAATAGAGCAAAAAAAAATTTGTTTTAGAAACTGAAAAATTGAAGCACGAAGGGTTGAAAATCTAGGATTTTGACCATAGGAGTATTAAAGGCATCCGAGTGTCAACCCTCTACGTCCACATCTGCAATTTTTATATCTCTGTAACTACTAATTATGCATGGTAGGACAAACTTTGTATGAAAACCATGTGCATCTTGGGCTGACTGACAGCCTTCAAGAAAATTAGATCTCTTTGACCATGTTGACCTATTGGCTATTTATTCCTATTGATTGGCTTTCAGTCAAATTTACATCCAAGGTTATCTGTTGGTGTACATGGCATAATTATCTAACTTTGCATATGCATGCAAGGCTGATGTTAGGTCTACATCCAGCCAAAATTTGTCACTCTGACCTATATTTATACACCCTCCCATTGCAAACAAAGTTATTAGAGTATAAGAACTACTTTGTCAGTCAATCTGTCTGTCTGTCCATCCATGTACCTTTTCAGCAGCTGCTTGGACTTTGATGTCAAGTTACAGAATCGAAGTATACCTCCTGAAGATGTGCATGAAGTAATACAGTTGCTGCCAAAGGTTTTGAAGGGACATCATTCAATGCAACTTTGAATATTTTTTTAGAAAAAGGGGATTTACCTTGTCAGTGACTGGCCTCTAAATGACTGCTTGGATTTTGATGAAATATTGCAGTTGTTGAATACCAACTGAAGATGTGCATGGCGTTTTATGGTTGCTGGCAAAAATTTTGAAGGGAAGATAATTTGTCTTTGAGTATTTCTATTAACATGATAAAATAGGGGGAAGAACCTTGTAAACTTGTGCGTGTCCTCTAAAGCAGAGCTGGTTTGATTTTAATAAATGAAATATTACATGTTTGTAGTATACCACCTCAAGATGTGCATGGAGTAAAAGGTTTGTTGGAGTAAAAGGGTTGTTGGAGTAAAAGGGTTGTTGCTTGAAATCTTGAAGGTGTTTTCAATATTTTCTTGAAAAAAGGGGTAAGTAGTACCTTATCAGCCCATGTAAAAAGGGGGGGTTCTTTATCTTTATCAGCCCTTCTTAATGGGTGCTTGGATTTTGATGAAATTTTGCACAGTTGAAGTATACGCAGTCCACCTGAATAATATGGTTGCTGTTTGAAATTTTGAAAGGGAGATAATTCAACTTCATATAATAATATGAAGTTGAATTATCTCCCCTTCAAAATTTCAAAAGCTGGAAAAGGGGGGAGGTATATCATTTTGTCCATACTGGTATTGTGTCCATTTGTTTACTGTGTCCACACACACTTAAGGAGGTTCACTTCTTAATTTGTTAATAAATAGTATTTCAGATAAACAGGATATTTTTAATTTAGAAATCTGTAAAAGGAGTAATTTAAGCCAAAATAAAGGGTTACTCCGAGCGCAGCATGATACGACAATAGCATTTTGACCACTGAAATGTGAACAAGTTTTATATAAAGTGAATATGAACATGATGAACACAGTAAAGAGCTTGACACAGTAGCTAGATGGACACAATAAGGAGATTGACACAGTAGTTAGCTGGACACAAACTACGGAACATAGAAATTAGCAATTTTGATCCCTGAAAGCTCAGAATCCGTAAGAGTTATGTTTAATCTGTTGAAATACTACTGACAACTTACATCAAGAGGAATCCAAAGAAAGAATTCTCCATGGAAATCCAATGATAAATAAAGATTTTACATATTTCGGAAATTGCAATTTTGGCCCCTTCGACTCCTAAAAGCACGGAAACCTTGAGAGCTACCAAAAATCCTTTGGCAATGCATACAACTGAAAGCTTACAACAAATCCAAAGCAAAAAATTCCATAGATACCCGCTGGAAATTTTTTTTTCCTATATGTAAACATTGCAATTTTGACCTCTTTGACACATGGTCTGATAGTTATAATAGTAAAGAGATTCGAAAAATCTGTGGACATACTATTGAAAGCTTAAGACAAGAGGAATGTAACTTTAGAAAAAAATCCCATCGAAATCAATTGAAAAATAAAAAGTTTACAAAATCTGCACATTTACAATTTTGGTCCCGTTTGACCCCTCATAGCTCAAAAAAGAGAAAAGTTGTAAAAAATCTACTGAAAACCCTATGTTAATTTTCATAAGGAATCCATTGAAAAAAACTGCATCAAAATCGGACTAGAAAAAAAAAATTGCCATTCCTCCCTTTTGGACCCCATTTATCCCATGAACGGTACATGTGACGTGAAATCCATTTCATACTACTGATTGGAAATTTCCTCAGGAGCATACTGAAAGAAACCCCATCAAAATCTGATAAATAATAAAAATTCTACATGCAATTTTGTGAAAACACCCTATTATGCCCTTTTTGGCCCCTTTTTAGCTCACTTGGCTATGCCAGGGTGAACTATCGCCATCACTTGGTGTCCGTCACCCGTCTGTCCGTCTTTAAATCTCTATCAAAAATCTTCTCCTCTGAAACCACTGGGTCAAATGGAACTAAACTTCAACTGAATCATCACTAGGTACATCTAATTTTAAATTTGTTATTTTCTATGTCTTAGGTCAAACAACATGGCAGCCGTTTCTAAAAATAGAACATGGGGTAAATTACAGATTTTGGCAAATAACTCAAAAACCATTACAGATATAAAAATCTGACATAAGTAAAAATGATCAGCATATGCTTAAATTTTGAAGAAAATCTGATGACTTATCTTACATGTCTTAAGAGGTATTATCCTTTTCCGTAAATTTTTCAAAACTTTGATGTTTTTTATATTTTTTCAAAACCTATAACAGATAGAGGTTAAGTTTAAATTACAAAAATGTTCAGCATGTTACGATCTTCCCACATGGAAATTTTGAAGAAAATTAATCCAAGTACCTACATGTATATATGAGTTATGGCCAGTTATTGGTAAAATTTTTCGTGATTTTATACTTTTTGTCCTATATTTCAAAAACGCTTTGAGATGGAGGTCAAGCTTAAATTGCAAAAATGTTCAGCATGTCAAGGACTACATTTTATTGAACACCGTCAAGTTTTCGGATCTCTTCTAAGATGGCCGCCTGCGGGGAACTTAGTTTACTATTTGACCTCATAATAAATGGGAAAATTCATACAAAGAGCTTCTTATTGAGAATCACCGAATAGATTTGAAAAAAACACTTGACATGAATGATGCTTATGAGGTGCTGACCAAGTGTTATTACTTTGGTGCTGATCTGTTATCCAACATGGCCACCAGCAGGGATCTTAATTTTAACATTGGACCCTATGGGAAAATGCATGTATATATATACAAAGAATTTCTTCTTGAGAACAAATGAATGGATTTGAACCAAACTTGGCATGAATGATGCTTATGAGGTGCTCACCAAGTGTTGCTAGTTTTGTGCAGATCCGTCATCTAACATGTCCAATGTGGCTGCCAGGGGGAACTAAATTTTAACATTCAAGGACCCAATAGGAAAATGCATACAAAGAACTTCTTTTTGAGAACCACTGAATTGCTTTGAACCATACTTGGCATTGATAATGCTTATGAGGTGCTGACTACATTTTTTAAGTATTTTTACTTCTGTGCCGATCCGTCATTTGATATGACTCACAGCATTTGACCCTATGCAATGGGAAATGTGCACAAAGATCTTCTAGAGAACTGATAAATGGATTTAAATCAAACATGACATGAATGATGCCTGTCAGGTGCTTACCAAGTGTCACCAGCTGTGAACTTAATTTTACAAAAGATCTTCCTCTAGAGAACTGCTGAATAGATTTAAACCAAACTTTGCATAAATGATATGCTTATGAGAAGCTGACCAAGTGTTGTTACTTCGGTGCTGATCCATCATCCAATACATTGTATAGCTGCCAGCCATGAATTGGACCCTAAGGGGGAAAGCATACAAAGATATAATAGAAAACCACTGAATGGATTCAATTTAAACATTGCATAAATGAAACTTGTGAGATATTGGCCAAGTTTGTTACTTTGGTGCTGATCTGTCTTCCGATATGGCCACCAGTAGCAAAACTTAGTTTAATACTGGACCCAATTGGAAATGCATAAAAAAATCTTTTCCTCTGAAACTGCTTGAACAATTTCAGTAGAATTTTGATATGATAGTCCTTGGGTGACCCTCTTCAAAGTTTTATGTTAAATAGCTGCCAGCAGGGAACATATATTAACATAGGCCCCTTAAGTTTGGAAACTGCAACTGCTTGAACAATTTTAATCAAATTTTATAAAAAGTTTCTGATTTTTATGTACATACACCACCCAAGATGGACCATCAATTGGGAATCATAGTGCTTCATAGTACCCAGGTGAGCGATACAGGCTCTTGAGAGCCTCTTGTTTTAGAACAGGTGGGGCCACACAATCAAAAACATATCATAGTCTTCCTTTTGTGCCAAGGAACATTGTAATAAAATTTCATAAGGATTGATCAGCTAGAACTTAAGTTATTGGCCAAAACCAGAGTGTCTACAGACGATAACGCAGACAACAAGGATGACAGTACCATACCTTTATATGACCTCAAATTTTTTGCGGTCATGTAAAGAAATGATAGGTTGATGATCTCATATTTGAGATATAACATATACATGACAGGAAACTGAACCACTCTGAATATTTCATAGGTTTAACATTATCAAGGTTTTACTATGAATACATTGGCAAATGAATACCGAAGCAAAAATGATGAAAGAGGGAACTCCAAAATCAAAAATCCAAACTCACAGCATTCATATCCAACAATGAACATGAACTGAGACAGCATGACTAAGACAAAAGGAATAAACAAAAATGTACAAAAACGCCACAAAACTAAAGCATTAGCAGTGTGAGCCCCTACAAAAACGGGTATCATCAGGTGCTCCTGAAGGGTAAGCATCTGCTCCAATGTAAAAAAAATTCATACTAGTAGGATTTACAAATGTAATGAAACTTCAAAGATGTATAAATTGAAATTATGAATATAGTGGGCCCATCAGCAAAAAATTATAATATTTTTAAATTGGGCCATCCTTAACAAACTGTTTGTTTGTTGTTTATTAACTTTCAATATATGATGTAGGTAGGTAGAGAAAAAAAAATGTCAAAACTAGTTTAAAATGTTTAATTTTGAAAGAAAAGGCTCTATAAATAGAATTTAAAAAAAAATTCAGTGAAATCACAGTAAAATTTTTTGAGTTGAGGTAGGTTTTTCCATGAGTATAGTTCTATAAACAGCAAACTATTTTTAAAGGTTTGCCTGGATAAAACCAGAGAGGTAAAAAAATCTGACAGAAATACTATATTCATAAGGAGCCATCCTCCTTACATCATGTACATAGTATATTGATTCAGGGTCCAACATGTCCAATGAGCGGGGTGGTATTACTGGCTGCCATTCCACAACAACCCCAGTCATCCAGACCTACTGTCGGACCTTTTTTTACTGGTTTTTAGCCAGGGTGAGCTTTTGTCATCACTTTCCGTCCGTCCTTCATCCGTCCGGCGTAAACTTTTCATTCAAAGATCTTCTTCTCTGAAACTACTGGGCCAATTAAAACCAGACTTGGCCACAATAGTCCTTAGATGGTTCCCTGCAAAAAAATTGTTTTTCAGATCTGCCCTATATCCGAGATGGCTGCCAGCGGGGATTATAGTTTTAACATGGGACCATTTGCCCTATGGGAAAATACTTTCAAAGATCTTCTCTGAAACTACTAAGCCAATTGAAACCCAACTTGGCCACAAAAGTCCGCAGATGGTCCCTTGCAAAGAACTTGTTTTTTAGATCTGCACTATATCCAAGATGGCCACCAGCAGGGATCATAGTTTTAACATTGGACCCTATGGGAAAATACTTTCAAAGATTTTTTCCTCTGAAACTACTGAGCCAGTTGAAACCAAACTTGGCTACAATAGTCCTTAGATGGTCCCCTGCAAAAAAGTTGTTTTTTAGATCTGTATTATATCCAAGATGGCAGCCAGGCGATCATAGTTTTAACATTGGACCCTATGGGAATACACTTTCAAAGATCTCTGAAACTTCTGTGCCAATTGAAACCAAACTTGGCCATAATAGTCCTTAGATGGTCCCCTGCAAAATTTTAGATGGCCGCCAGCAGGGATCCTAGTTTCAACTTTGGATCCTATGGGAAAACACATCGGAAGATCTTCCCTGAAACTTTTCAGCCATTTGGAACCAAACTTGGCCACAAGGCTTTATTTAGGTTGGTGCCCTGCAAGAGTTGTTTTTCAAGTCTTTGCTTAATGCAAGATGGCTGCCATTGGGGAACAGATTTAACATTTGACCCATTGAGAAAACATTAAAAGATCTCCTGAAATAACTTGGCCAAAATGAAAACATACTTGATCACAATGGGCCATAGTTGTTCCTGTTTGAAAAATTTGCCTGGCTTGTCTGCATCGCATTCAAGATGGCCCCAGTGGGGAACATACAAAAAATGTAGTTTAACCTTGAGACCTATCGGAATAGGAAAAAGAAGGGAAACGGGGAATGTGTCAAAGAGACAACGACCGAAAGGGAGCAACCTATCGGAAAGCATTTAAATATTTTCTCCTCTGAAAATATATAGTCAATTGGAATTTAAATTAGACTCAATGGTCCCTTTCAAGAAAGGCGACAGTAGAACTGCACCCCCATCTAAAATAGCTGCCAGTCTGAAATATAGTTTAACTATCAATGTCTCTTAACAAAATTGAAAATATTGCCCTTAAAACATTGGGATTATTTTAACTGCATATATCAAGGTGAGCGATACAGGCTCTTGAGAGCCTCTTGTTTATTAACAATATTATTGCCCATGCAGCATCATGTACATGTTTCAACTGAAATCTGATTACAAGAAATGTAAATCATATTTAAATGTCATGAATGTAGCAGCAGCAAGTGACATCTCATCCAAGACGGCAACAATTCATGAAGCAAAACAATATTTAGCTGGCAAGGCTGTAAGAAAATTGAATGCAATGCACATGCAGTGGTAAAAAACAAAAAAAGTTCATTCATTTGCCCCAGACTAAGTTTTAATCTAACAATTTCATTTCTTATTTAAACTTTCTGATGAGATACAAGAATTTTGAAAACAAACAAATCAAGCAATGGTACAAAATATGGTGATATAATACAAAACAGAATTATTTAAATTGGCAACAAACCAATAAGAATTTATAGCTTTCGAAATTTTATATATTTTAAACAAATATTGACTGAAAAGGGTGAATTTATTGAGCTATTGCCCAAAGGTAAAATTTTTATCAATTTAAACGTTCTTAGTAACTTTAACTCATACACAAACGATTTTGCTCCAACCAAATTAGGACCTCAGGCTCTCCAACCAATTAGGTTGGACCCCCCTGTTAAGTGACAATTGCAAGGCAGGATATTGGTTTTTTTGTGACATATCTTTGCACAATGCGTAAAAATGTTATCGCTTTCTTCCAAATGTAAAATATTTTTCTAATCTGAACATGCTGAATAAGAAATTGAAATTCTAAGGTGTTTTTTTTTATACCCTGCCACATGTACGTGTAGTGGTGAGGTATTGCCGAAGTGGCTGTCTCTCTGTCCTTCCACCGAGGGTTTCTGACCTATAATTTGTGATTGAAATAACACGGTCTTTGTATGTGAGTAATTCCCATGAAACTCAGGTCAAGTTTTATTTTTTGTTCAGATGTCTGAGTGGATTGGATGAGTTATTTACCTTGACTGAAATTTTATTAACTGTGGTAGGGTATCATGTATTGTAACATTTTTATGGTAGGAGAAGGGCAATCAAAACTTCTGTTAATTTTAGGGGGTCCTAAAGGGGGTCCATGTACAATATACGAAAAGTAAGAAATGGCTTGTACAATGTACAAAATAGCCCTAAAAATTGAAATGTGGGTGTACGTTGTACAATTCATGTTTTGTACAAATGTACAGAAAGTAATTGAGGTCTTGTAAGATGTTCAAAAAATTTTAAAAAATGGCTGTGTATGTTGTTCTTGAAAATAACCTTTACCAGCATGACCATGATGACACTAGTTAGACGTTAAAACACCGAATCATCCATCTTGTAACTTCATGCAGTAAATTTTTATATTTCAAAATGCTTCCAAAATAAAACTTGTTTTTGTCACATGTACATTCACTCCATATCCTTTCATTTTTCCTATTGTATTTGTTTTATATTTTCAGCATTAAACAGATGCAGTTTTTGCCCAAGTTCATTTCCGTCCTTATACCATCTACAATGTCACAATGTCTACAAACATTCGTCAATTTTAAGGAATGGGCATCAAGAGGATATTCCTGCTGAACTTCAAACATATCAGATAAAAGACTTGTCTACCAAAATGCAACCTCATGACTTAAAGAGCAGTCCAGTTTATAAGCCTCAGGTAGAAAATGAACACAGAATTTCTGTTTCGGAATCAGGAGCCTTGGATCTTTCGACAGTTAGGTGCCGAACAGGATATGAACCAAAGCCAGATTATGACAAAGTTTCGTCAAGTAACAATGATTTAGATGACTCTGATAATGATGAAAGTGACAAACTTGTTATTGATACACAGGCAGATGACACATCAGAGAAACAGGAGGAAAATATAGGAATAGAAGTATCACAGAGTCAGTCATCAGTTTCGGAACCAAAAATAAGCTTCCAGCAAAACTCGAACAATAGTGCAACCTTACAAAATATGAATCATGTTGCTACATATAGCTCTATGTATAGAGAGACAGATCAATATCAGAACCGTCCATTTACTTATCCCGTAGGGGATAGACAGACTTTCGAAAATAGTATTCCGTCCAGTGAAGTTCAAGCATTAGACTATAGGTCAAAAACACCAAATAATACTCAGATGTCGGACTTAAAAAAAGAGGTTGACACAAATTTTTATCCTTCTCCGTCATTTAATCAGGCAGCAGATATTAAATATCCGACAGTAGACAATCAATCATTATTGAGTATGATTCCCCCGTTACCTAATATTGGAATGTTGGGAAATTTTCCAATGCCGTTTGGTTTTTCACCATTTATGATGATGCCACAAAATTCTTTCATGCAACCAGCAGCAATACCTGATAACCGGTTTCAAATGACAGGTGATAATAGTATGTATGCAAATTCTTTGAACAATGTAAGCTCACTCAACCATGGTTTACCGTTCAATCCGAATTTAAATTTACAACAAAGTAAAGCTGTGCCTGTGCGTAGAAATTCTGGTAGTAAAGTACCACGTTCACTGTCAAAGGCTGAAAAAGGAGGGAAGCAAAAAGATGTGGTTGAACTATACGATTGCAAAGCATGTAATAGACGTTTTTCACAAGTTGGAAATTTTCATAATCATATGAAGACCCATGATTCAAAAATTTGTGCTTGTGGTATATGTAATATGGAATTTGGGGACAGTTATGAGCTTCAAAGGCACATGAGAAATACACATACAGGAAGTATGCCATACAAATGTGAGCAGTGTGATAGAGAATTTAGTCAATATAACAATTTGCGGCGTCACTTGAGAGTTCACAATGGCAAGAATTACAAGTGTCATCTTTGTGGGCGGACATTTAATGAAGTGTTTTATTTGGAAATGCATATGGGGTCTCACACGGGAGAAAGAACTTACAAGTGTGGTGTATGCAATGCAGTATTTAGTGATAATGCCGAGTTACAAAAGCATGTAAGCACACATAGTGCTGATGAATTACACACTTGTAATGTGTGTGGGAAATCTTTCAGTAAAGCATGTGTACTGCGCCAGCATAAAAAGATGCACAGTGGACTTCGGCCATTTAAATGTGAAGTTTGTGACAAGACGTTCATTCATCGTCATCATTTAACAATTCATTCACGCATGCATAGCACAAACAAGCCTTATACTTGTAAAATTTGCAAGAAGGAATTTGCTCAAACGAGTCATTTATATAAACACATTCGCCAACATACAGAGCAACCTGGGGTTACACAAGAAATGATTCACGAGTCATTAGCACCGATACTTGAAAAACTCAAGGCAAAGGAATCTCAAATTGAGGCAGAAAATGATAATGTATCCTCTGAAATAAACATGTCTGATGCTATTAATAATAATGTTAGTGCCGAGACAGAAAAGAGAATCATGGGTCATGATTTGGATACGAGACGGGATGTAAATGTGGAAAATGAAATGAAACTAGTGAGTGAAGTACCAACAAAATATGATGATAGGAAAAATCATGAGAAATTTAGTAAGGAGGAGGTCCATATAAATGAAGTGCATGAAACGGTTACTTCTTCAGAAAATGACGGAGTAGAAGAATCAAATAATGTTTATGAAACTGAAGCGAATAAACCTGTCCCTTATAGTAATATGAATGTGCATCAAATAATGGAAGGGACTTTAAAAGAGGTGGAAAGGCTTGTATCTAGTAGTAGTACTACTAGGGATAATTTGATAGATAGTGCTGTAGATGTACATGAGAAAAAATCTGACTTGTCCGAGTCGGATGACAATGCATCAGACAAAACAAGTATTTCGTGTGCATCATCTCTGTCAGAGAAACGCTGTTTGAACAGTCCAAACTCTGCTATACCTTATGATGAACAGTGCTTACTGGACAGTCATCTTCCCAGAATTCCAAGTTATGAACATACTCAGTATCATAAAATTAACAGCGAAAACAGAGAACCGACAGAAGTGAAAGAAGAACCTGATAATAGAATGAAGGAAGAGTATTTCCCAGAAGAAAGAGAAATTAATAGGGATAGATATTCCCCCATTAGTAACTCAGGTGATTCTTTAAGTGAAGTGGATTTCCGATCCAGAAGCAATTCTGCATGTGAAAATCAAGAACCAAATAATTCATCAAGCACTCTCAAGCTTTCTACTAAAACTGTATCATCCGATGGCATTTTGAAAGAACAACACATTCCTAAAGACAATTTCGTATCAAATTTACCGCCTAAAAAAAGGCGAAGATATACATCTCGGCAGAAAAAGAAAACACAGGAGTCACCAGAAAAGCAAGTTCCATGTTACCAACAGATGATTCAGCCTCTTTCAGCTGAGGCTCAACAAATGTATTTCATACAACTTCAACAGATGCAGATGGCGCTAGCAGCAAATGTAATGGCGGCACAAGGGATGATGATGCAAAATGCTTCAGAGCAAATGAAAACAGTGCCTGCTGAAAGTCACACACATAGTTCCGACACAAATATTCCAGTTGATCTTCATTTAATGAGGCAGCCTATCCATGCAATTCCTGGAAAAACGGGTCTTCCAGTTCCAATCAACTTGACCAAAGATAGTGAACCTCCAGAGCTAGCTAGAGGTCCACCTTTCCTAAATGGCAGCTTTATGAATCATTCCATGACAAAAACTGGTTATTTATAGTTTTATTCTTTTTATTGTTTACGTTTTAATCTGTTGATTTCTGCATTTTTTGCCAGTGTTGTGTTGTACATATTTTTCCTTATTGTTATTTACTTTAGTGTTAGTCATGTTCGTTAAACTTTACTTGATACCTTTGAAGTAGTCTGACAAAGTCTAAAGCATCATATTAAGATGCCTGTTTATGTTTAAAACGAGAAACTTATTTTAATAACTTTTTGATCAAGGGAGGTAATAAAATTATCTCCCTTCATTCTAACTTTTGAGCGGTAATTTATATAATCTGCAATTTAAAGTTGAAATTCAATATCATTTTAATTAGAAATTTTCAGTTGACTAAAATTATATATCAACCAATGACCATGACAGATGTCTCTTAATTCCATGAATTCTGATGAATAATTTTTGCATTTGGATTTTTTTGTTACATAAAAAACTTAGCATCTCAGGATGTTTATCAGGGAGAAATACATCAAGTGTTTTCTTCTAAAAATCTAACTAACTAAAGCTATTTTTTAAAATCAAGTACTTTGGCATACGCAGATACGCATACAAGTCGTACAAGTACATTACATATACATGTAGCAGGTTGTTTCTACAATTTGATGCAAGGATGAGTAAACACGGAAAATATGAAAAATATGAATTTTGTTTAGCTCAAATTTCTTTAAAAATTCTTTCATTTTGTAAATATATGTAAATACTTTTAACTTACACTTAGTTTGCTTGTTTATTTAATTTAATGTTACATAATAAGTGAGGTTATTTAAAAATGGGAAAAGAGGTTTCTCCTTGTATTGCAAGTATAATTTTGACTTGTTAGGGTTCAGATAGAGCATGTAGAGATACATGTACTCATTAAACATCCATTAAAAAGGAAGAGAAAAATATCAGCATTACAAGTTTTACAATGGTAGGTGTATTGTTTAATATGATAAGTGTAGAGTAGTTTTTTAATTTAAAAATTGACTGCCAGTATACAATCAGTTTTGTGCCATATATGCTGTTGCAAAATATGTGTTCAATTAATTTGCTCAATATTTGTCGGGCTGACGAAAATCTTACTCATATTCATGTTTTGCTCAATTTTTTATTTCAATAATGTATTTCATCATATAATTATTTTTTTTTAATTATTATACAATTATACATGTGTTCAAGTCAGATTGCATTTTTTTGTTGTTAATTATATACAATAATCACACACCAATCATTATAATCATTACCTCATCAAATGAGTGCATCATTCATTCATCTTTGGCTCTACTGGTCCAAAGGACTGACGTAAGCTATTGCCATTATTTATAATACAAGCTCTTGTGAACTTGTCATTTTACAGTGAATTATTTCAGGGATTATTAGTGTCAGAAATTTTTTAATTAGAATTAAAATGTTGACCTTTTGTTTTGAAGAACTTTGTTAATAGAACAACATAAGAAAAAAAATTCAGAAAATCTATGTAAGAATTTTGGAGATATAAGACATCTAAATTTTGGTGGGAAAAAGTTCTCTCTAGACTTTTAATTCAATTTACATTACCTTTTTATATGCCTTAAAATATATTTAAATATAGTTGGAAGTTAAAAAAAATATACATTGCCTATTTTATGCGTGACCTATGACCAATATAATATGATACATGTGCAAAAAAAGTTTTACCCTACTTAATGGATAAAACCCAATGATATCAAATGCTTCTGAAATCTGACGCTCATATTCCCTTAAGGAAAAGCTTTTATTTACATATATTTTCGGTTTATTGAACCATAAACTTTATTTTAACATTGAATCGTGTGAATTAGAAGAATGATTGCTGTTAGAAATTAACCCTAAATTTTTACAGGGTTCCCACAAGACCGGGAAAACGGGAAAAAGCCGGGAATTTCGTTTGAGGTGTTCCCGGCCGGGAAAAAGCCGGGAAATTCCATAAAATTATGAAAAACCGGGAGAAAACCGTGAAATTTACTCGCCGAAGATTTTGATTTAAATTTGGGTTAACTCCCTTCGATCATATGATTTTTCGTTCCCCAAAAAGTTCGTACCCGGAACTTTCGATTTAATGTGTTTAGTATTGATAGTGCCGAACTACTATAAAAGTCATAGTCTTAATTGCGCTTAACATCACGAGATTTTAACACTGCAAGTAAGCGATGAAAAATCATTAACAAGTTATGGCGCCTTTCTCGAATATCATTTCTTTTAGTCAGCATGGTGGTGCTCGATTATAGCTTCCTCACGCTACGAACACTCTGATAATAATCGAGTGGGTCAGAACACCCGTGTTCCTACTGTGCCAACTGATAAACTGCTTTGTTTTGGCGAAAAAAACGTTTAAAATCTCAATAAATTTTCGAAGTAATACCCGGAATTGAAATTCCACAGTAGAATCGATTAATTATGTTATGTTCACCGGAAAGTGATACACAGGTGCAGCAACAGATAAGCTGCGTATCTGCAAGATTACGAAATTAAATTAAATGAAAGCCCAATTTTTTCTCTTTGACATGCGTTTAGTAACCAATTTAAAACTGACCTAACCCAAATATTTCTGCAACAATGAGTTTTCGCCCAATTCTATCATGGAGAGTTGCGTAGTTTCACCCATTTGTCGCGTCAGGACTTTTGATAGATCAGGGTAGCCAAATCTTTTTGGTGTTGGCAAAACCGATAAATTGAACCGTGTCCCTGTCGTTTGATTTTTGGTCCCGGGTAACAGTAGAACGATTTTGAGAGTAAAATGGATTTTCAAGTAAAAATACGCACAAGGGATTCGCTTTGCAGATATACGGTGTATTCATATAACTGGAAATACAACATACCTATTCCCGAAATTTGGCAATCAGTGTTAAACAAGGGAAGCTTCTGATGGATAAACAAACTTGCTGTTGGTCTCGTTCAAAACAATGCTGCAAGAGGCATCCTAACATGGTGGGGTGGTGAATGCCCCATCTATGCAGGTTAGTTGGATCATAATACAGAAATTAACAATGAAAGGATATGAAGTAAATGCAAAGG
>MJUU01002720.1:46416-68847 GCA_002080025.1 Modiolus philippinarum | reverse complement strand
CCATTTTCTATTGGCAGTCATAAGTCGATGCCGAAGGTGTTAATTCTTTCTTTAAGTCTTTTTACTTTTACTTATATTTTATTTGGATTGATGTATTTGACCCCTCCTTAATATCTCGTAGAAGTGCAGACTCACTAAGGGTCGCATTGAAGGCTTAATTTCCTGCCCCTACCCATTTCTTCCGTTTTCAAGTGGCCCTGGGGTTGACAGGTTACTAGTATAATATGGAATCCCTAAAAACGATAAACTGTGTGGAGAAAATACACATCTATTCCAGTAGAAAGAACTCTCCTATATTTCTGGAACAAGAGCATACACTCTAGGGGTCCTATGGAAGGATAATTTCCTGTCCCTACCCATTTTCTTCTTTTCTATTCTTAGTTAAATTTTTGTTGCCCCGATTGCCCATTCCTTCTCTATATCTTTCTTCTATTACTTGTGACTTTTTCATTTGGTTAGCTTGTTCTCTACCTTACATAGCTGAAAAGTTGCTCACTGTACATAACAGTCTAATTAATCAATCAATCAAAACAATGAAGTAGAAATAAAGGTGGATAAAAATTAATATGACCTTCACCATGCCAAAACATCAAACAATAACATTACCAATTTATATGCCTGGACAGCTCGATCTTTTTCAATGACGCATGATTAAAATTTATAGCCTTGAAATTGACCCTTTTCATAGATGACGACAATTTTTAATAATAATAACACATGTATATAATATTTTCTAATATAAAAAAACCAATATACTACAGCTCTAAGGGATGGAAACCCACCTCATTTTAACTGAAAGGGTTGAACATATATGGCTTTACCTGGGAAAATTGTTATGACCCAATTGATGACAAAAGTAAAATTACCCAATTAGTCAATTCTTATCTGGAGCTCTTGACACGGTAATAATTAAATACACGAGCCTATCCAAAATACAAGTTTGATGAAAATGTATAAAAGCTTGTCAATTCAGTGATTGAATTTAATTTGGAGATCAACAGTTCAAAAGAAAAAATACATTTTTCACAATTTAAGGATTTTGAATGTTTTTTTTTCCCATTTTCCGTTCTTGCAGAAGAAACTAAATACGTTTCCAGCATGTTTTTGAGTACACTTTAAGGCACAATGTATGAAAAATAAATTCTTTAATCTTAGATTTTGATCTCCATATTGAATGTTCTGGTCCTGTTCTATGCCACTCGATTATCAATGTCTCATAGAACATGTCCCGAACACGATAATTGAGCTCGGCCCATGAGACCTCAAACAAGGAGAGATTGCATGTACTTCATAGTAAGTTCAAAGAGAAGTCTCTTAGTGCTAGTTTGACTGGATTTCAATTGCTTGATTGTTGTTTCTCATGCAGAAGCAATGACATTGTTCAGGCAAAGGACCTTGAAAATTATAAGAAAGACCTTGAAAACTCCTTAAAAAGTCCTTGAATTTGATTACAATAATGTTGTGGGAACCCTGTTTTTAACTAAACCAATCACAGTGAATCAAAAAAAGTGTTTGCATTCAAAAACTAAATCAGGCAAATCAAAGGAATGACTACTGTTTATATTGTGACCATTGATTACTGCAGGGTTAAGATTGCACTGAAAAAATGGTACTTCAACTTTAGGTTTGATGAAATTGGTGTGATCAGGTGCTTTCAATATTTTTTTATATTCATATCATGACCATGATGACATTTACTTTATTTTATTATTTATTGGATGAATGACAGTCTGGAGCTAAATGACTATAAATACATTTGTAACATGCAAATCTATGAAGGACACAGAAAATGTCTCATATTTTGAATTATATGTATGTTTATTTGAATGTGTGTGTATTTGGCAAATTTCTGTAGGTGTAAATGCTCATTTCCTATGTAGAGGTGTTTCTTTTGTGGTCTACGACTTACAGGTGATTGAATGTAATGGTAGTTTAGTGATTTATAACAGTTTTGAGTTAATACAACATGTACAGGTTTATTTTAAGTTGAGTATTAGGTGTAATAACATCCAAGTTTTAAGAAAAACATTTTTTGATGATTTGAAAAATGATTTTGAATAAATCAAGTGATTAAATTGAAATCAATGCAATTTTCATAATTTGAGTTGTAACCTTGCATAAAATGCAAGTTTTTCAGAGAAAAGTTAAGATTGTTTTGTTAATACTAGATTTTTTGTTTCCTTCTTTTCATATTTTGATAAAAATTGAATCTATCCTTTCAAATCCTTTATTATCTTAGTTCTATCAAGAGTTTTTACATTAAAAGTTCAAGCTTCATTTACATATAGGGACATTTTTTGTGTCAGCTTCAATATTTTGTTACGAACAAGACACTCATACAATATATATAAAGTGCAGATCCAGATTTTGAAGTAAGAGGGAGCGCAGTAACAAAAATGACAAAAATATGAAGACAAATTTTGTCAAAAACCCTAATTTTGCTCTAAAAAATAGATTTTTTTTCCCTTTGTTAGGTGGGACGCACGCCCCTCATGACACCCCCTAAATTTGGCCTGATATTTCACTAAAAATTAGAATTTAGATTGGCTGTGAAAAAAAGGTTAAACTAAAGTGATAACTTTCAGTTATCCCACATGGTTTTTTGTTTCTTTTGTTTTTTTTTTCAATCCTGATATTTCTATCATCCCCCTTTTACATTGTTTTAAATTCACTAGGTTTGAATTCAATTTGAGTTGACCAGTCTTTTCTGCTAAAGACCTTTTGACAGTAACATGCATTTTTGAAAAAAGAAACAGATATAATAGAACAAGCTAAATATTTATACTGTAATTTGTTCCTTGAGAGTTCATTGTATTATTTTTGTACAATATTATGTAAATATGGTGGTTATGAAATTTAAAGTTTGTGAAGTTTTTGATTTAGGTATAGAAGGGTTAAACTGGGAGTGGATCGTGCACACATAATGCCACTAAAACACAGGAAATTACCAAATTAAGTAATGGTCAGCAATCTCACTGATGTTTCTTGTCTTTTTCTTAATTGTGACTAAAACTTATCAATAGATAATATTAACAAACAAAAATAAAATGTTTCAAACTATTGAATAAAAATCTAAAAGTTTCCGGGAAAGGGAGTAACAAAATTAAACATGTTAAACCAGGCATTGATATTTTGCCAAAATGAAATACTTTTTAGCTCACCTGACCAAAGGGGTCAGTGTGAGTTATTGCCATCACTTGGTGTCCGTCATCCAGCATCTGTCTGTTAACTTTTCATATTTTCATCTTCACCTCTGAAACCACTGAAGCAAATTTAACCAAACTTTATAGGAATGATGTATGGAAGCTCCTTTACAAAGATTGCTCATTTCGTTCCGATCTGATAAAAAACATGGCTGCCAGCACGTAAATAAGTTTAACATTTGACCCTAAGGGAAAAATCACATTTTCATCTTTTCCTCTGAAACTACTGAAGCAAATTCAACCAAACTTAACAGGAATGATATACGAAAGGTCCACAACAAAGATTGCTCATTTAGTTTGGATCTGATAAAAAACATGGCTGCCAGCACAGAACATAGTTTAACATTGGACCCTATGGGCAAATCACATTTTCATCTTCTCCTCTGAAACCACTGAAGCAAATTCAACCAAACTTTATAGGAATGATGTATAGAAGGTAATGTACAAAGATTGCATATTTCGTTCTGATCCAATAAAAAAACATGGTCGCCAGCACAGAACTTACGTTTAACATTGGACCCTATGGGAAAATCACATTTTCATCTTCTCCTCTGAAACCGCTGAATCAAATTCAACCAAACTTTACAGGAATGATCTACTTAAAGTCTGCAACAAAGGTTGCTCATTTCATTTGGATCAGATAAAAAACATGGCAGCCAGCACGGAATATAGTTTAACACTGGACCCTATGGGAAAATCACATTTTCATCTTTTCCTCTTAAACCACTGAAGCAAATTCAACCAAACTTTACAGGAATGATGTATGGAAGGTCCTTTACAAAGATTGCTCATTTTGTTTCTATCTGATAAAAAACATGGCCGCCAGCACTGAACTTAGTTTTAACATTGGACCCTATGTGGAAAAACTACAAATTCATCTTTTACTCTGAAACGGCTGAAGCAAATTCAAACAAACTTTACAGGAATGATGTATGGAAGGTCCTTTACAAAGATTGCTCATTTCATTCTGATCCAATAAAAAACATGGCTGCCAGTGCGAAACATATGTTTAACATTGGACCCTTTGGGAAAAATCACATTTTCATCTTCTCCTCTGAAACTGCTGAAGCAAATTCAACCAAACTTTACAGGAATTATGTACTAAAGGTCCTCAACAAAGATTACTCAAAGATTACTTTGTTTGGATACAATAAAAAAAACATGATGGCCAGCACAGAACATATAGTTTAACATAGGATCCTATGGGAATTAATTTCTTCATTTTCATCATCTTCTCTGAAACCATTAAAGCAAATTTAACTTAACTATATTGGAGTAATGTATGGAAAGAAATTAACAAAGAATACTTATTTCAATTGAACATGTTGAATCTGACAAAAACATTGATGTCAGTAGAGAACATAGCTTAACATTAGACCCTATAGGAAAAACATTTTTGGTCATCAGCATAGGCATGGTTTAAAAGCATCTTTGTCAGGTGAGCGATTGAGGCTCAGTATCTAAGCCTCTAGTTGATATTTTTTTTTTTTTTTTTTGAAAAAATTAATATCTGTTTCTGCTTTTAGGAATTCTAAATGTAATGCACATTTTGGGTAAATTTGAGCTTTCAATGAAAAACAACTAGAATTGAGCAAGATTTTTTAGTGGAGGGGAGGGGGTTGTGGATTTGAATGATGAGAATTTTTGGCTTTGAAAGCTTTTGAATTAAAACTGTATGAAGTACAGAATTTCTGTTTGAATCGTGAAAATGGAATAATAGTTTCAGATACTGTAATGTAGTGTGAATCAATCATTCATCATTTTTTTTATTGTTATATTTTCATTTATATTCATCTCATGTTTTATTGCCAAAGAAAAAATTAACGAGAAATTTCATTCTGCATTTTATTTATTTTACATGTATTACCTGCTTCATGTAATTCAATTAAAACAGTGGTAAACCAACAGTTCATACATGTAGATTGGCATGCTACTTAATTTTCTGTAGAAGAAAAAGAAAAATCTGCACAAGAACAATCTTTCTGCAGAATCGTATTGAAATCAGACTAGACATAAATTGCACCATAGAAAAACAATGCATCAAATTTGTTTGAAAATGACAAAATTCCAATAAATAATAAAAGAATTGAAAATTGCAAAATCAAAATTATTAACAAGTATTGAAAATTTCTAAATCAGAAATTTTGAATAAAGTCTTTGAAAAAAAAGGAGCAAGTTAATTGGTATTGTTAAGCTGAACTACTTGAAGCAGTAATATTCCATCATCTTTATCATCTGATTATCATTGTGCTTTTACATAAATACCAAAATCATCCAGAATTTCTGCAAAGCTTTTTTTGCAGTGGTGCAATACATATCAATAAAACGTTTTGTTGATGCAACTTGTCTTTGTTTATTTTGTTTTGACTTTCTATTTGAAACCTGTTGGTTAAATTATAAAAAGGAAAATGGAGAAATACATGACAAATACTTTCTAAAATTCACAGAGTACTCCACATATAACACAATAACAATCCAGGATGAGAAAACTAATAAATTTACTATCATCATAAAATTTCACAACAAACTGTTGATGGAACCTCTGAATCACATTGTTGCAAAGGACACTACTGTTACCTGATTACTATTTTTTGTGCCCTCTCAACAAAAAGGAGGGGCATATTTTACTCTTGTCCCTCCGTCTGTCAGTATTTCAGTCTGTCCGTCCATTTTTCCATCCCTGCATCCAACCCATTTCTGACAAGTTCTTCTTGCGGATAACTCCTCCAATCGTATTAATGTTCTTGAAATTTGTTTCTCAAGTGCCTAGAAAGTAGATGTCCATGGTTGTGGCATCATATGTGTCCTTATGCAGATGCTGAGTAGCTAAACACATCAAAACTTGATAAACACATTAGGCAAAACATTGGATGATGGCAGCATGGGCATTTATTTCTACAGTGAAACCTGTCTAATCCGACACCTGAGTATTCCAACATCCTGTCAAATCCGACCTCATTTATTGGTACCAAAAACAGCCTTTAAATGCTTTTTAACCCCGAGTATTCCGACATCCTGTGTAATCTGACACATTTTTTTGGTCCCACAGTGTGTCGGATTAGACAGGTTCCACTGTATTTTGAAAATTCTTATGGATAAGTGATGCATTACGGGAGAGACTTGATCCTGTGCCAGTTATCAGGAACTCTCTGTGCTTAAGTACACTGGTAAGCGTATACCAAAGAAAAAAAGGCAGAACAGGGAAAATTCAAGAAATTAAAATCCAACGGAATTCAGATGTAACACAAATCGAGACAATATGACTAAGACAAAACAAATCAAAAAGAAGGCCACAAAACTAAACCACCTGTAGTATGAACCCCTATAAAAAAAAAAGTAAGGTATTGTCAGGTGCTCTGGAAGAGTCTCATATTTTATTTTGGTTATTTCATTGTACTTGTTGGATTATCAATTTTACTGGATTATAATTTTTACCTTCTAAACCTTATTGTACCATTTTGGAAGTTGCATTCATTTCTTACATGGGTTTACTTGTATATTTCTTCCCACTGAGTTTTAGGGTGTCTAACTAAAGCTAATGTGAGATTTTCCATTACTTTGCATCTGTTGTCTACTCGTCATCTGTCCATGATTAACTATTCATACAGAAATCTCTGAAACTACTGAGCAAAAGGAGCAAAACTTTGCCACAATAGTCCTTTGCTGTTCCGCTCCTGGCTCACCAGGCCTAAAATGCCATTTGACCTACTGCCATCACTTGTTCGTTGTCTGTTGTAAACTTTTTCAAAAAATCTTCTTCTCTGAAACTGATTTTAACCAAACTTCGTCTGAATCATTACCAGGGTATACGTATCTAAATTCAAAATTGTGTCCAAGAAGCCCCAGTATGAGGACCTTAGAACATGGCTGCCATTACTAAAAATAGAGAAGAGGAGTAAATTGCCATTTTTTGCAAATAACTCTAAAACTGTTGCAGACATCAAAATTCTGACAAAGAGTAAAAATGACCAGCTTGACAAATCTATCCATTCTGGTTAAGCACATTCAAAGATTCTTGTCTGCGACTAATTGGTCAATTGGAACCATACTTGGTCACAACTGTCCTCAGTTGGTCCAATTGACAAATGTGGCAAGTCGCCCATCAGATCGAAGATGTCCACCAGCAGGGAACATAGTTAAAGATTGGCCAAAATGGGAAAACACATTCAAAGATCTCCTCTGAGACTACTTAGCACTTAGCTAATTATAACCATACTTGGTCACAATAGTCCTTAGTTGGTCCCCTTTGAGCAAGTCCTCATCAGATCCGAGATGGCTGTCAGCCTGGGTCATAGTTTAACATTGACCTATATGAGCATTCAAAGATCTTCTCCTCTGAGACTTCCTGGCCAATTGGAACCATACTTGGTCGCAAGTGTCATTAGTTGGTAACCTTAGAAAAAGGTTTCCAGCAAGGTCCCATCAGACCCGAGATGGCCACCAATTGAAACCATTATTGGTGACACAACTGTCCTTCATTGGTTTTGTTTGCAAAATGTGTACGGCAAGTTGGTGTCATATCCAAGATGGCTGCCAGTGGAGAATTTAGTTTAACATTGGACCCTATGGAAAAACACATTCAAAGATCTTTTCCTCTGAAACTGCTTTTCCTATTGGAACAAAACTTTGTCTCAATGGTCCTTTGATGGCAACATTTGATCCAAGATGGTGGCAAACTGGAAACAGTTTAATGTAAAACCTTATGGGAAATGCATACAAAGATCATCTCCTCGGACACATTGGGCCATATAACACTGAAGTCAATTGTCATACTAGAAAATGAGACCCTTCATCATTGAGGTTATTTGTACTCTCTATGCCTGCCTTGGACAAGGTGAACTACAGGTTCTTGAGAGCCTCTTGTTTTCAGGTTCACACCTTTATTCAAGATGACCAAAGGAAGGGATAAAGTTTAATTTTTGACACTAAAGGCACACTATCAAAGATCTTGGACACTACTGAGCCAATTTGAACCTAACTTGGCCTCAATCGTTATATTGTGGTCCCCGTAAAAAGTCTTTTGTAGTTTTGCATTTTATCCAAGAATGCCACAGGCAGGGAACACAGTATAATATGATTGCCACTGGCAGGGAACTCAGTTTGATATTGGTTTCTATGGAAATAAATGCATTCAGATATCGACCCATGTACTCCTGAATCTTCTGCGCCAATTTGACCCAAAAAGATGTCCACCAGTATGAAATCCAGTGTATAATTAGACCCTATGGGAACACTTTCATAGATCTTCTCTTCTGGAACTATTGAGCAAATTGGAACCAAACTTGGTGACAATGGTTCTAAGTTGTTCCTTGTAAAAAAGTTGTTTTTCATATTCACTCCTTATCCAAGATGGCTCAAGTGGGGAATATATTCTAACATGTGGATAAAGCATATAATGATCATTTCCTCTGAAACCAGAATAGAACAATATATTTAACCAATTTGATAATAATAGTCCTCAGTTGGTCTGTTTCAAAGTTGGTGATTTTTATGTTCCAATCTCATTCAAGATGGTTGCAATAGGCTAATGTAGTTTAACATAGGATGCTATTACAAATGCATTGTGAGAAATCTTTAAACGTAGAGGCAAATTACAATCAAACTTGGTCACAAAAGTACTTTGACGGTCTTTAAAATTGTTGATGATGTTCATACCTCTCTTATATGAAAAAGAAAGGAAATGGGGTAAATGTCAAGGAGACAACATCCCATATCCAGGTTAAAACGACCCAAAACAAAACATCTAGGGGTCACCATATGGTCTTCAACACAGTGAAGAACCTCACACCACATAGTAAGCCATAAATGGCCCCGAAAAGGTAAAAAAGTGAATAAATCAATGGAAACAAACCACATCCAATAATCCAAATATCAAGAAACTAAAATTTTATAAGAAGACATGGACAAGCCAATGATCAACATATTCCTGACTTGGGACAGCTGGCGCAAAAATTGCGGTGGGGTTAAACTCTTTTTCTTGGATCCAAACCCTCCCCCTATGTGTGGTGAATGGCTAAAAATAAATACACAAAAAGACTCACAGTAAAAATCAAACTAGAAAAAAGTCGAACTTATCAAGACGAGTACCCTTACAATGAAGTACATAAAACATGAAGACAATACACACAGGTACTGTCCGGACAAATTCTCGCAGTTACTGACAGCTAGCTAAGGACATGATTTCCGTTGACTATGATATCAAGCCTTCTTACATGTGAAATTTCAATTGAAATACTTCTAAATAGATTTGGTATAACAACATGTAGTGAGCCTGTTGTAACCTAATTTAACATTGGAATGTTTGGCCTCCTGTATCACTTTAAGGTCACAAGGCAACACAGGCTCTTGAGACCCTCTAGTGTTAAGTTTGAAACAAAAAATAACCCAAGAACGTAATATGCAGTTCAGTTTTGCACAGGTTCCTTATCAATTGATGTTGTTAAACAATTTTCAGTACAGATAAAACCAAGCAAATTGGCAAACAAGGATCCAAATATCTTGGTAAACCATTAGCAAAGCGACAAACCCAAAGCAAAAAAAAAGAAGGTAATATTTGAGCAGCACAAATAGAGACAGGAGGACAAATAATCAGAAAACAAGGACAAAAATGACTACAAATGCTACAAATAAAAGCACCAGTGATTCCAAACTTCCACAAAAACAGGTATTAGGTTCTCTGTTAAGGGGGAAATCTTTTCCACATACCACACTGCCAGTGGTGACTCATGTGTAACTGCTTGACAGATTGCTTTTCAAATTTGGTAGGATTGTTGGTCATCATGTGCAGATTTGCATACTCCAACCCCATATTGATCACAAAATTTTAAGATTTACACATTGTATGGGACATTCGTTTGCTTAACTAAAACAAGAGGTTCTCAAGAGCCTGTATCGCTCACCTGGACCATGGCTGACATAGATAAAAGGCATTTCCAATAGGAAAAACAAAACATGAAATTTAGCAGAATACTGTTTTTTTTTCTAAAATTACAGTATTCTTGTTTGGTTTCCATGGCAACCGAAAAATCCACCATCCATTACAACCCATAACAG
Organism: Modiolus philippinarum; assembly: GCA_002080025.1. Classification (NCBI taxonomy): domain Eukaryota; kingdom Metazoa; phylum Mollusca; class Bivalvia; order Mytilida; family Modiolidae; genus Modiolus; species Modiolus philippinarum. The sequence goes on along the minus strand of MJUU01002720.1, from coordinate 58,591 downwards.
AACACCATTCAAAAAAAAATTTGGGCAGGGGTTCCCATTATAATCAAGGTAATACATAATGCTGAAATTGAAACATTCAGACCACAATTTAAATAAAAATTCAAAAAATTTGGGCAGAGGTTCCCCTTAAAATCAATAGGACCAATGTAAAAACTATTTTCCAGATGGTGGCCATCTTGGATGAGGTATGGACCTGCCAGATACATTTTTTTTGATGGGACCTCCTAAGAACCATTGTGGATTAGTTTGGTTCTAATTGGACCAGTAGTTTCCGAAAAGAAGATCTTTTAATGTATATTCCATAGGGTTCAATGTTAAAACTATGTTCCCGCTGGCGGCCATCTTCGATGAGGTACAGACTTGCAAGATACCTTTTTTTGGAAAGGACCATCCCATCTAAGGGCCATTGTGACTAAGTTTGGTTCTAACTGGACTTGTAGTTTCTGAGAAGAAGATCTTTGAATGTATTTACCATAGGGTCCAATGTTAAAACTATGTTCCCCGCTGGCAGCCATCTTGGATGAGGTATGGACCTGCCGGATAACTTTTTTGGAAGGGACCATCTAAGGACCATTGTGGCCTAGTTTAGTTTTAATTGGACTAGTAGTTTCTAAGAAGATCTTTGAATATCTTTTCCATAGGGTCCAATGTTACAACTATGTTCCTGCTGGTGGCCATCTTGGATGAGGTACATACCTGCCAGATACTTTTATAAAGGGACCATCTAAGGACCATTGTAGCTAAGTTTAGTTTTATTTGGACTAGTAGTTTCTGAGAAGATGATCTTTGAATGTCTTTTCCATAGTGTCCAATGTTAAAACTGTGTTCCCCGTTGGCAGCAATCTTGGATTAGGTATGCACCTTCAGATACCTTTTTTGGAAGGGACCATCTAAGGACCATTGTGGCTTAGTTTAGTTTGTATTGAACAGTTAGTTTCTGAGAAGATCTTTGAATGTCTTTCCCATAGGTCCAATGTTAAAACTATGTTCCTTATTGGGGGCCATCCTGGATTAGATACAGACTTGCCGGATACCTTTTTTGGAAGGGACCATCTAAGGATCATTGTGACTAAGTTTGGTTATAATTGGAGTGGTAGTTTCTGAGAAGATCTTTGAATGTAATTTCCATAGGGTCCAATGTTAAAACTATGTTCCCCGCTGGCGGCCATCTTGGATTAGATAGGGACCTGTTGGATACCTTTTTTTGGAAGGGACCATCTAAGGACCATTGTGTCCAAGTTTGGTTATAATTGGTCTGTTAGTTTCTGAGAAGAAGATCTTTGAATGTCTTTCCCATAGGGTCCAATGTTAAAACTATGTTCCCCGTTGGCGGCCATCTTGGATTAGGTACGGACCTGTCGGATACCTTTTTTGGAAGGGATCATCTAAGGACCATTGTGTCTAAGTTTGGTTATAATTGGACTAGTAGTTTCTGAGAAGAACACTTTGAATGTCTTTTCCATAGGGTCCCATGTTAAAACTATGTTCCTTGCTGGTGGCCATCTTGGATTAGGTACGGACCTGTCGGATACCTTTTTTGGAAGGGACCATCTAAGGACCATAGTGTCTAAGTTTGGTTATAATTGGACTGATAGGTCTTTGAATGTCTTTCCCATAGGGTCCAATGTTAAAACTATGTTCCCCGCTGGCAGTTATCTTGGATTAGGTACGGACCTGTCGGATACCTTTTTTGGATTGATTGATTGATTGAATATTGTTTAACGTCTACTCAGCAATATTTCAGCTATATCAAGACGAGAACAAGTTTGTTGAAAAATAATCACTTTGGGGTATGGAAATGGCCATGGGACGGGAAATTCTGACTGCCACTGGAAAAGTAGGGTGAAATCGTCAAGGGCGGGGAATTTAGCCTTGTAGCCGATCACATACGGACCACCCCAAAAAGAGCTTGCTACAAGGGTTCTTTAACGTGCAGGAAGCGTGGCATTTCTTCCGACACGTGGACCTGAGTTTACATCCCATCCGAAAGATGGGTTGTGTATTTATTAATCCCGCACAACCACGGAATGGGTCCTATTTCTATATCCCGGGACCCTCGGGGTCAGCCTCCGTTTAGGGGGTCACACCCGCAAGCCGGAGATACTGGGTCCTATTTCTATATCCCGGGGTTCCTTCGGGGTCCTCTGTTAGGATGGCTCATACTCCAAGCTCAGAGGATGCTGCGGGCCTATTCTTCAGCCGGGACCGCGCACGGCGGACCTTTTTTGGAAGGGACCATCTAAGGACCATTGTGTCTAAGTTTGGTTATAATTGGACTGGTAGTTTCTGAGAAGAAGATCTTTGAATGTCTTTTCCATAGGGTCCAATGTTAAAACTATGTTCCCTGCTGGTGCCCATCTTGGATTAGGTACGGACCTGTCAGATACCTTTTTTGAAGGGGACCACCCAAGGACTTTTGTGACCAAGTTTGGTTCCAATTGGCTCAGTGGTTTCAGAGGAGAAGATCTTTGAATGAAAAGTTTACGACGGACGGACGGACAGACGACAGACTGACAGATGGACGACGGACGCCAAGTGATGGCAAAAGCTCACCCTGGCATAGCCAGGTGAGCTAAAAAAACGACCATATCGTTAGTGCAACTCCTCTGAAACCTCTTGATTGCTCTTATTTTTGCTAGGATTGTATCCCTAAATGTGAAGATATGCATAATATTTTCACAGCCATATTGATCAACCAATTTTAATAGTTGTGATAATTTATTTTGCAAAAATATACCAATATTTCATCTTGTTAGCACACATTCTCTGAAACTGCTTGATTGACTGCTTCCATATGTGGTATGATTGTGGGTCATTATGAATAGATGTGCATACTTTACCACAATATTAATAAATCAATTTTTATGAAATCTCGACTTTTTTTACCAACAACTACAAAAATACATGTGTTGAACACAACTCCTCTGAAACCTGCTAACTTTGTGCTTCCATATTTGGTAGGATTGTTGGTCATGATGAAAGCCAACTTGGACCACAGATGGGCACCAAAAGTAATAACACATGATCAGAACCTCATTAGTAACAGCCATGCCAAGTTAAGTTCAAACCCATTCAACAGTTCCCAAGAAGAATTCCTTAAAAGGAAAAGTTTTAAGACGATAGACGCAAAGTGATGGCAAAGGCTCATCCAAGGATAGCCTGGTCAACTCAAACTCAAAACAATATATTTCTCCCTCAAAGAGGGGGAGACATAACTTGGTAACAATTTATGAACATTTATAAACTTTTATAAGAAGCATTTGCCATTTTGTCAATTTGACCTCTTACCTAGATACCTTCCTTACCCACATAAATAATTCTTATAAATTTCTTATTGATAATATTCAAAAGCTACCTTACCCATCTATATAATTCTTTTTCACATATTTAGTTAGTATCACATAAGTTTTGAATACTGTGGATGCATTTATTTTCGTGGTTTTGCTGAAATTCATACATTCCTTGGTTCCTAAATTCGTGGTTTTAGACTTTTGCCATTGAAAGGTTATGGGAATTTTGTATTTCGTTGGGTTTTTAATTTCGTGGTTAGAGTCAACCACGAAATCCACGAAAATTGACTCCCCACGAATAATAGTGCATTCACAGTATATGATACAGAAAATGATGTATACCCTATATCACAATTGATGATGTCAACCCTGTATCGCATGGCAAAATCCGTATCGTATACCCTGTATCGCATGGCAAAATCCGTATCGCATACCCTGTATCCCACCCCTATTCGGAACATGACATCATAAATCGGAAAACCTCGGGTGACATCCCCTTCGTAAACAAGCAGACAACAGTGGCATCTGTGAAGAAAGATACTTTAAACTTTAAAGAGATAGAGTTTATAGAACACTTGCATAAGATTTTAATGCAATGACAGAGGAAAAATACCCGAAAACTTTTTAAATTATAACTTGTTATGATGAAGATATATAGTCTTGAATCAAAAGTATTCGGAATAAATAATTTTAGTGTACTAAGCAGCAGCTTTTGAAAAATTATTGTATGATATTTTTTCAATGAGCTATATATTTCAAGAGATTCAGAAAGTGTTTAAAAAAAATTTTTGTATTAGGCCTTTGTGCACATAATCTTTATTTTCTTGAGATTTAAATATAGAGTGAAAAAGTGATCAAAAGTGATATCGGAAGTTCTTTACTTTATGATTAAATCAAAAGAATATAATATTCGACTCAAAAACATTGAAAACAGGTGTCATTTTGCATCTTTCCATATAAATCCATCAAGAAATGACTTCAGCAGTTTCATTTTTAAAAAATGCACAGTAAGAAATCTGTTTATTCCAAATACCTTTATTCATAGACTGTATATTTGATTTGTAAAAAACAGTATTTAGGTAAGCAATCAATAATTGATTGGTCATACAATGTTATGTCTAATCGGTCTAATTGTTGCAAATAAAACAAAATACAAGGTGAAATATAATGATAAAGCGTATAATACATGTCAAAATCTGTATCAGATATCGTATTAACCCTAGACCAATATCACCCCACAGGCCTTTGGCCCTCTGGGTGATATTGGATTCTCGGGTAGATACGGCATCTGATACAGATTTTGCCATGTATGATTCCCTAATTAATGTTGTTAATTGGAGTTAGCTTTGTCTAAAAATATTCCTCATTAGATTGACGGTAAATTCTGCTGCTACTTCCATTCAAATATCAACTAAATATGATTTTCTATAGTTTTTATTGTTTATTTATGTAAGAACGTATACCAGTAATAGCATAGATGTTTAAGTATGTACAACTGTACAAAATAAATAATGATAAGGCTATTAAAAACATGCTTGTTTCACAAGCCTCACTCACATAAGTAAGAACCCTCTCCACTAAGGATATTTAGAAATAATACATACAAAACATCTTTTTGTAAACCTTTCAAAACTTTGAAATCGAACATTGCTCATCTGGCCTCATAATCATTAGGCCATACAAAATAAATTGTTTGTTTCTCAAGCCTTTTTATTTCAAATTATATGTGGGCGGGCAATTTTTATTACCGGTATCATTTTTATTTTATTGTTTGTTGGATGTCCCTGAATTCTAATTCAGATTTCACTTTTATGACACAATTTTGATACGTTGAATGAAAGGATATGGAGTAAATGCACATGAGACAAAGTCTCTACAAATACATGGTAACAAAAGCAAAGGAACAACGCTTTTATTGTTGTTCTTCATCCAACCATGAGGCCATCAACAATGAGCCTTGCTCATACCTCATAGTAAGTTCAAGACGGCCCCTAGCATCAGTTTGAGCGGAATTCTTTGCTAATTGTCGAGCAACGCTACATCCATATCTTCATTTGTCATGATTGCGGGATTGTCAACAAACATTAATTAAATTGGCAAAGTGCTCTTACAATCACTGTCATCCGTTGCCTGACAAAAGCACTAGTGTCTTAAGCTAGCGGACGATTATCTGAATTAAGTTTCTTAGATATTGGAACAAACACTTCAGGTTTGGGTAAGATTTTGAGCTTAATGTCATAGTTTCAAAAAAAAAGATGAAAAAAAGTTTTGACGCAACCACCATTTTCAAGTCTCAGGCGGGGCATGAGAAACACTTTTTTTGAATGGCCTTATTTTCTCTTTTACTCAATCTTTTATGACCATGGTCATTGCTCAATACATATTCCTCAATCAGTTTTACAATTCCTTCTATCTATTTGTAATACGCCTAAAGACAATTTCCCCTTTCAGCTGACCATAAGCAGAACTTGGTTATTTAAATCAACAGCTGTTCAGGTGTGGCAATTTTACTTTTACCATATACACTAACAGAAAAACTCCGGTAAATTTACTTAATAGTCATACCAGAGCAGTCGTAGATTTAAATGACCATGTACTGTTATTAATCAGCTGAAAAGAATATTGAATGAAGATGTTTTTGTAATAGGTTGAAGCAATTTTTATATCTGATTGAGGAAAAGGTATTGAAAAACGCCCACCGTCATAGTGGATGCATCGTAATTCCAAAACAAATGTAACCTTAAACTTAAACTATAAAACACATTCAGCCATATCACTCCAATTTAAATATTCATATAAATAACAAATAATGAAAGTATATACATCTTACTATAAAAAATATTTCAACAAGTTACACAACATAAAATTCATATATTCTCATATCTTCCTGTCAGACCAAAAAATCTTATGTCTTAAAAATTTTGTTTTAACAAGAAAAAAATGTCAATTTTTAAAATTTATCATAAATACTCTTGAATCACATACTTATTTCCGATGGATCAAATTCAGGAGATAAATGTTTACCTCCATAGCTGCCAAATAGAACTATTCTTCATATTTGTATAGTCTGCCGGAATTTTACGTGGAATTCATTCAAGGGGTATTTCATTCAAATGGATATACGAGTGAGTGGGAGGAGGAGGAGTGTGCAGACATCTTCTACCATCAACTTTATGTTTTTTTTTCACATTACTAATAATTAGATAAAAAATAATAAGAAACTGAGTCAAAACAATAAGTCTCCACAAACTTTGTTTGGGAGACTTAATTAAACAGGCAAGCTAAAAACTTAATGTCTGAGATGGTAGCCATCTTTGATTGATAGTCGGCACTCAAATCATATATATTACTAAAGTAGATACTGATCATGTTACCATTCCTGGTTAAAATTGACTTGATTTTAGAATTTAAAAATTAGCTTTTAAATGTAGCAGTTTTCATGTTTTTTCCATTGGGCACATTGTTTAAGAGTAGCCATGGCAGCCCTCTTGAATTTCTGGTAGGGACCAAAATCAAAAACTTTCATCACACTATCCTCATGAAGGATTCTGCCAATTTTGCTTTCATCTATTTCTGTTGTTTCTGATGAGAAGTATACTTCATCAGGACTTTGACAGCTATGTATCCAAAAATATCATCCCCTGAGCCAGAATATTAAGCACAAACAAGCCCAAAGCTTCATCTTCTGGCCAGCGGAATATTATTTTACAATACTTCAGCTGTAAAAAGTCTGATAACTTGTTTATAATCCATTATTTTGTATTTAAGATTTGTATCTTTGGAACTGAGGTTTCAAATTCTCCGAAAGTTGCGTGGAAAATGCTACATATACATGTAATTCTTGCTTTTCACAAATTTTCAGCTTCATGAATCATGTTTTGCATTGAAGTTTTCAATCAATTTATTAGCAAAGGTTTTGACACTGGATAAATATTTTTGATGAACTTCTTGAATAATGTCGATTTGAAACTGTGGTTGCTGAAATATTTTATGGTTCCTTGGACCTTTTATGATGTCATAATATGAAAACATGGAAGGTCTTCAGGATATATCACCGACCAAGTTTTTGTAGTTTTTCTGAGGTCTAATTTAGATATATGTGCAATTATGACTCCATTTTGAATACCCAGTTCTATAGAGCAAATATAATTCTTATCTGTTTGAATTCATGTGGTGACTTGAAACAAAGGTATTGCCTTTAAAATGTTGGGAGAATGGCTTTATATATTCAGGTCAACTTCTGATATATCCAAGTCAACCAGATACGGCTGTTATGGAAGGACTCAGGCAGATGATAGATGTTATACGACAATGCCAACGACAGATAAAATGTGATGGTCATAACTAACATGGCCCTTCAGTTTAACTTAAAAGTACATTATAGTCTTATTTTTGAGGATATGAAGTATGGTACTAAGATTTTGATTTTATGTACATTTTCAAACATTTGTCAAATGCATCAACATTTTTACACAATATTTAGTAAATCTTCATAGTTTATTATACAATTTTTCACTCAACAGTCTCGTGATTACTGATCTAATATATTGCTTCAAACATAACAAATAAAATACTGAAAATGATATGATTCAATTACAACACAACACATTTTCTTCCTTGCATAATTTCCTGTCTATATATACAGGATCAACATTATACACAAATCATATCCTAATTTTTGAGCAATTGTTTGATATGGTTCTCTAAATCAACCATGCAAAAGTGATAAAATATTGATTAAAACACAGCATATCATTTTTTTATATGTAAAACTGGTCCTAAAAATGCGTTATTTTCGAGTGGCTTAAACTTCCCCATTTTGAGTGGCTTAAACTTCGCCATTTTAAAAACCTATTCACCAGGTTTTATTTTCGCAATTTTCACTTACATTTCTTTACATTTGTTGTAAAAACATTTACTCAAGGAGAAATTTTTGGGAATGTGCTCATAGCAAAATTAGCAATAATAAACCCCTCATGAAAATTTCCCCTTTTACAGCACAATACAAACTTGTGATAAGACATTTCATTCTCTGTAAAAAACAAAAAGAAGAAAAATTACAGTAAAATCGGTCCGATTTGATTTTGATCAGTTTACACAGTGTTTGTTTTAGACATGTTAAGAATTCAGATATTGATACAAAGGACTTTTATAGGTTTCTAGTTTAAACAGGTACCAAATGTACAATAATCAGTGGGCACAAAAAATTCCAAATTTACTTTTATAAACATTCTAACCATATACATGTAAAATACATGTTTTTTAGGCCAATATATAAAAAATCCTAGGTTCTCATCCAACAATTGAATAACTAAGGCCAGGCAACACAATTTCACTTTTAAAATTTTATCAATTTAATGAAAAGTCCTGTGAATTTTGATTTAAATGACAAAAACAATCACCCGACGTGAAATTTTTAGGAGCTGGAAAAATCAATACTGGAGGTGATGGGAATCTAGGATTTTTTTTTTTCTATTATGGCCTACCTGGAATGTTTATCTGGAATCATAACATAATACAAACAAATATATATATCATAGTAATATCACAGTTTAATCAACATATAAAAATATCATGCATATGGCACCCTACTACTAAATACCTGAAATATCACCTTTATTTTGATAATGTCAAGATCAAATTTCATTACAATAATAAATATTGATTTTGAAAATGGATTATCTCCCTGTAACAAGTTAGTTATATATGGTCAAAGTGGAGATCATTTCAATTTCTACATGTATACTGATAGAGAATTATTGCTATTAATTAATAAATTAATGCAAAAAGAAAAAGTTTTAAAAAATTCATGTATACATATACAGCATATACTGTATTATCAATTACTACCTATGAAAAATTCTCCGGATAAAAACTGACAAAATCGTCAAACACCATGCTGAAAAAGAACTAATGAGTAGCCTTTTGTATGTTACCAACAGGCTAGTTTTCTGAGGGGGTTAAAAATTGTCAATATGACATCAGTATCTACAACAAATTTTAAAATTGGAAATTTACAGTTATAATAAATTAATAAATGCAATGTAAGCAAAACAATAGACCCATTCAAGATAAGTATAATACTATTTTTTTCTGGCGGGAAATTAGTAGGTACAACATTTTCCCAATAAAATTTGATGCAACAAACTGTGTATGCTGGTTCTTTACCTAATACTACCAAATTGTACATACCCACATAATTCCTGCCAGAAAATGATTGCACTGTAGTTATTGTGAATTAAGGGTCTGTACAAAAAAATAAAAAACTGAAATGCTATCAAGGCAGTTTTCTGGACATATGCTGAATGTTGGATTAGTAAATGTGTGTAAAAAGAATTGCCTCTGTGTCATAACAAATTTCTACCCTAAAACACAAATATTTTCTTATGAATATACAAAATTAGGTCCATACACAATTTTACAATCTTCGCCAACTTGAAAAATAATCATATAAAATATACATACAAAAGTACCAATATAATAAGTACATGTACATCTATTCATAACATCCTTAAATAAATGCAATACATAGAACAATATAATTCAACTGTTTGTATAATCTTTAACAATCACCATATTTTATTAAACAATTTTTTCTCCATTTAAACAATTTTTTCATAATAAATTTTCAGACTTCTCAACATACAATGTACACAGTAAGGATTTCATTCACAGATTCACCAATGGATTTCATTTATCATCTATCAATAACATACATGTACATTTATACTTGAAACAAAACAATTTAATCATTTAACAAGTTTTGACACATTCATCATTTGAAAATTCCAATTCATTCACTTCCAGAAGCAGCTACGTAGATGAATAAAAATCAACCAATGAAATTCATATAGCAACCAAACACCAATTTGATTACATGTGTAGTTCAAACTCTGTCCCATTTTTCCATTCATTCTGAGCACTGATAATTGACCAGAAAAATTCTGCTTATTGCTTATTTTACTGCAGAAAGCTGATTGGCCATTTACTACTGCAGTTCTGTTCTAAATGCATAGACTTCCATTGGCTTGAGAGACAATGTTGCTGATTGGTCAATATTTTTCTGGTCATACATGAGTGATAATGATGTCTCTCTAATGTTTGCGAATTTAAAATCTGTAAACATATCTTTAAAGGAAACCTGAAAAAATAAAATAAAGTATTGATTAAAAATAATCCATAATGAGTCATACTGGAAGGAAATCAAAAAAGCAGTCTGAGCTATTTGTATTTCAAACCATTCAAACCAAAAGTTCTACCATTCCCAGAATAATGTATTTAAGTTTGGAATTTAGCAGCTTGTCTGTATTTAGTTCCTTCTTTGATGTTCTATAGTATGAAGCTTGATGCTTTTGTTAATTATAATGTAACAATTGTAGTCATCACAGATCAAGTTTAAGTAAAGTTTCAATTTGCACTAATACAAAAAACTTAGTAGTAAGTCTTCCACTGAAGACATGTGTCGCCTGCGTAATAATACGAAAAATATTCTAAGTTCCATCAAACAGGAAGTGGGCAAGCGAGAGATTCCAAACTCTCTTACACAGTATAGGTCCCCATACAAATACTCAATGCCAAACTGTAGAAGGCTCGGATACATGGTTCCTGAGAAAAATGCGACAGAAATTTTTGTGACGCTGTCGCCTATGCAAGACAATGGATAGTGATCCCTATATGTCCCCACTGCGTGAACGCAGGCGACACAATAAACAACTAACCATTGGTTGGAATAAGCCATCACACCTACACTTGGATGATCAATGAACCATATCATAGATACACAACTGATTTAATAACAGCTACTAGTATGTAAATTTTTTTCTAAATGCAGTTACATGTATTAGATACAAGTTTTGATGAGCAAAGTATAAGATACTGGAAAATGAAACAAATTGTACCTATCTGCTGAGTTCCTGCCATATAAGTTTAGGGCAACTAAGTTTGACTGTATGAAACTGGTCATCTGCCTTTTGTCTAATTTGTTTTATTTTGTTAACCTTTTAGAATTAAGTGTTATATCTCATAGTTATTCCAATGATTCTACATGACAACCAGTGAACCTTTCATAGACATTTTTCAAGGTAAAAATAAAGGTGTCCTTCATTTCCTGAATTTTCATTATGTATTCAGGTATAGTTTTGCAGTTGAATTTTTGGAGACATGATGTCACTTTAAAAAGGATTATTGTTCTAACTTGCCTGGGTATTCTTTAAACAAGGCAGATATGTATGTAGATAAAACTATCAGAGTGAATTTAAACTGGGCTGATTTCCTGCCACATCTAGCCACATATATAGCAGAAATATTGCATACATTTTGATCAATGTATGAAAATTCCAAGGAATCTGACTTTTCCCATTTTAAAAGTTTATTCATAGACTATTTTAATCAATTTAATTACCTAAAATGCCAGAAAAACATTCATGAATTCTACCAGCTGTATTATGTTTAATACCAAAAAAGATCTTTGCCTGATGTTATGTACAAATGTCCACTAAAGGTTAAGGTATCCATGACAACATGAATCAACAGAAAAACAAGACTTACCTTGCCTTCCGACATATCACATTGCAATCCTCTATTCTTAAAATTACAATCAAATCCTAAATGATGCAACAACAGTGCCAAATCTTTACGTGGCGTAAATCCTTTCGTCACATCGTCATCACTGTATCGTAACGATCTAAAGTTTAACAGATGAATTTCACAAGGCAGTGTCGTCTGCATGGGTTTGTATGTTGGTAACAAATCTATACTGTGAGTTTGACTATTTTTAGGTATAACAAATATTGGATGGATCATGTGTAATGATGTCATATGAGCTTGAAGTGACGGAAATCCTGTTACTTTGTTCTTTGGCTGTAAAAAAACGTGAAATTAAGTAC
>MJUU01002720.1:9011-35330 GCA_002080025.1 Modiolus philippinarum | reverse complement strand
TATATATTGATCTCAAAACAGATAAAAAGTATGAATAAAATCTATAATAGATTTTTAAAGCCATCCTTTCATATAAACATTTTTCCTATCATTTCTTTGTAAAATCCTTCAATTTTTTATTTCATTTTTTTGCGTTTAAATGCACGGTGACCCCAAAATTTTATTTTATATTTTTAACAATAGTACAATTATGTTTCTACAAAGAAATTTCACAAAATTCTATACCTTGCAGACACCTTGAATAATTCAACTCATTTCCTGTATGTCCAAATTTCAAATTAGGCGTACCACTGTGCAGTCAAATTATGATATCATATTGAGCAAGATTTGTTGGAGTATGACAACTTCCTTAATTATGAGCGTTGTTTTAGGGATATGAATTATCTAAGGAAATGTGGAATATTGATACACCTAAATAAATATTTTCATGCAGATGCAGAGGATATCCAAATGTTTCAGACAGAAACGGCCACTCTTTACGTACATTTTTAAAATGCAACCCCCCCTCGAGAACATAAACAATTATGCAAGACGAATTTTGAACATGGATTGACAAATTTTATAATAATTATAAAGTTCAGACAAGTAAAATGAGCCGATGAGAGAAAATGAAACTACCTACATGCATCATGTTTCTGGGTCGTGTTTATTTATATCCACACGGAAATTAACATACATGGCACAGAGGGCAAATTTGACATTTCTACCGAAGCAATCAAATAATCGAGAATCCTTCACACAGTCCAACATCTCCAATTTTTGATTATGGCAGAATCACAGCAGAGACATATAGTTACGTCTAGGTACTGGTATGTGTGCCTTTTGTCTCAAATCAAAACATATCGAAAATGTAAACAAACAACATTCTGCGCCCTCTAGCGGCTGATCAAGATTGACTGAATATTAAAACACGTGGATTATATTCGGGTTTGTACAGAAATAACTGTGTGAATATCAGGCAGTTGACGTATCAAAACATCATGAAAATTTAAAAAATGTGCCACAACTTTCAAAATCATTTTCACAATAATTATCTTGATATTTTTTTTCCATTTTTTTATATTCCTACACATGAAACAAATAGGTCCTATTTTCGTTTTAATAATGTACTCGATAATCGTTTAATTTCTCAATACAGGAAATTTCATAAGTTTAATAACAGCAAAGTAGCAATTCAAAATGGGTTTGGGTGTATTATAAATGTCTTGAACTGTATATTCAAGCCTATTCGACGCCTCCTTTTTAGTTTCAATCCGCCATCACTTAAAAGCCTTTTAGCACCCTGATTAACTCTTTAAGCTATGTTCGAACATTTTTACCATTTCAGGACAATAGTATGTAACTTTCTACCAGATTATTCTGACAGTAAGTTTACTGTATTATTTATAATTTTATAAGAAGACTTTTTAACCTGTTTAAAAGTTTCCCACCCTGCAACATCTATTTTTATCCAATTCAAGCTGAAGCAATAGCTAAGGTGTTCATGACGAACACCAAAAAACTACAGGTATAAAGTAACACATTTCTTTAATTTGATATGTTATCTCTCAATTCAACAACATCCTTAAGGAATTTATGAATTTATTAACGACAGTATGTATCATGCTCTTCATTGTCCCACATAAGTAACCATGACTTATTTAGCAGGTGCCCTTTTTCCTCTTTATCTTCATTATACAAATGTACATTTCACTTTACCATCACAAAATTTCATTATAATGTCTTAGTGGGCAATGATGACTTTATAATAAGGCTTATGTGTGCATCTTAGTTATTCCAGATCTTCAACAGGGATTCATTTCATATTTTCTGTCTTGAAACAACATTTCATTCTCCTTTGACAATGCAAGGTGCCGTCATGTACCACCCTTATTGTAGGATTAGGTTTACATAAGCAGAATATATTATTTAATTAATGCATAGCATCATGCAGCAGACTTTTTCTCTTGTACATATTTGTTGTCATGATTCCACATACCAATATACATGTTCTAGTCAACATCAAGGATAATATATAGCTAAATATCATACATGTATACATTTACAACATAAAGGATAATAAATAACTGCAAATCATACCTTGGCAGGTCCATCAGGTAAAAACAGATAAGCTCCACTCCTCTCCTTACCGACTCCGACACCATACGACACAAATTTGATATCTGTTTGGTGTTTCTTACTATGCTCTTTGTTTGTAACAGACTACAAGTAAACAGTTATAACAATTGAGTGAATAGGGCCTGTAAGTCTCGTACAATTTTGGAACTTCCAGGATCAAAAACTGTACCCGGAAGTTACATTTTAAACAAAGATGAATGAGGTTTCAAACAAAAATTTTAACGTCATAATCCTCAAACATCATGTTTTGGCAGGAAGCCTTTTCCAATTGCCTGTTTATCGTGGATTCTCGTGAGTCACATGACGAGACTTACAGACCCTTTACTTAAGACACTTATGCAATAGTTACTAAAACTAATAACAACCAACAAACCTGATCATGACATTTGTCATAGGCAATAGTTTTGTTGCAAATAAATTATGTTACCCAGTTGACAAATTGATGGACGACCAGATCACACTGAAGAAGAAAAGAATACTGTTTGAATAGACGATATTCCACTTTCAAATTTTTGGGTAATTGTTGACATCTTACCCTGAATCTACTGGAAACTGGTATCTGACGTCAGTTGAGCGTAATCTAGGAATTCTCCTATTTATTTTCTTGACCTAAAATAAATTAGTTGGAAATGACCCGCCTGGGATAAAATGTTGACTTATGACATGTTCGTTTTTTTTCATATGTTGATTGAAGAATTTATTCCCTTTGCCCTCATACAGCGGGACGCCATTTTTACCCCGTTTGACCTCTTTGACCCACCATTCTAATACCGGGAACGTTCCGGATTGGACTTTTGGAAGAACGTGTATTGGATAGAATCCATGTGTCTCCCAATTTGAACTGCTATTTTACTGTCAGCTTGTCTGATAAATGTGATGTTGGGCTTGCAACGAAAAATTATTATTTTATTTATTGCGTACAAATTTTTCTGGTACAATGGCATCACAGAATAAACCTTATTGACTGGTAGTGGTATTTAAATGTGACAAATGTCATATGAATCCAATGAATCCACTAGATCTACCTGCATTGATGCAAGAAGTACTGCCAAAAACAAAGCAAGATGCCTGTTGCATAAAGGTGTCCAATTATTATTTTTGTAATATATTTGATAAATGAATCCAATTAGAAATGTAAGACAATACTATTTATGTTTATTATTTACATGAATGTTTTTTATTCTTTTTTTTAATTCTTGGCAAGTGTAAGTAGTGACATCTGTATTTACAAGTGAAGATAAAATACCCATGAACCTTTGCGAACCCCAAAAAGGGAGATCTCTCTACCAAAATTTTCGAAAGTATGGATATCAAATTTTTTTCAAGTAAGGAGATTTGCAGTAAGAGGCTAAGTGATATATATAAAGGCCATATTTTGGCAAATTTGACGGATGATACTTCATTGTCGACTTATTAATACATGTACATTAAATATATTTATAAACAAAGAGAAATTTTATCAGTGACTATTTGTTAAGGTGGTACAGGGGTCTAAAATCTGTCAGTAAGATTTTCAAATATTTTCATAATTTACACTTTGTTATTGGAGCATGCAAAAAATAAAATGAAAATCGGGGGTCACTGGCCATAAAAGAATGTAATATGGCATGTAAAAATCAGCTATTTTGGTTGAAATACAAAATGTAATAGGGAAAAATAGCGTATTATAACAAAATTTTAATTCATTTTAGTTACAACTGATATAATTTTTTTAAAATTCAATAAATTATTAGCTATTATACTATCCTTCAATTTTCAAGAAAAAAATTTTGGGGTCACGGAACTAATTTTTTAATGGAACACATAAAACTGATTTTTTTCCTATTATTTCTATACAAATTATCTCCCCTTAATGGAACAGGAGTTTGTTGAAAAGGTTCAATATTCTGCATGGTTACGCAATAAAAATGGCATATTTAATCAAATTTAACCAGCAAAAGACATTAAAAATGGTTTCAGAAACATGCAAATAGTGTATTCCATTTTGTGTAACATGCGCAAGAATGATGCACAATTTTAAACTCCCGTACTACTTTAAGTGTAGTTATCTCTATGGTCTTACTATGGTCCATTTCCCCATTACTGTTTACTCAAATTTCTATAGAAGCTAGAATAAGTTTATTTTGCAAAATAACAAGCAAATATTGTTTGATATGTAAATCATGGTTTTCATGCTTTTAAAATCGAGGTCTAAAGTTTTTGTTATAGATTAACTTCTTACTAAAAATCAACAAGATGAGTTTGTTTAACATTATATCCCCGGTAGCAATCATGTCTACAATACAAAATTAATTCTAAAAACTGAAATATACACTAGAAATTAAGGTTTAATAGACATCTGCACTAAGCTTAATTAGATCTATTAACATGTAGAATATCAAGCCTCTTGCAATTGTAACTAGAAGTGTGTTTTTGATACAAAAACGAATGTTCCCACCCAAACTATGTCAAAAAGGGGCATAACTCCATCAAAAATTGGCCCATCAATCCAGCAAGATAATATGCACAACTACCCATGATGGTCAGCAGTCCTGTAAAGTTTGGTTTAAATCTGATGGAAAATGTTGTAGAATGGGCGTCCACAAACTTTGTGATAGATGTACAGACACACAGACTATCATCACATGGAAAAAGAAAAAAATGTCTCCCTCTTGAGAGGGGAGAGGGGGAGACATAACAAACAAGCTAAAAGCAAAATCTAGATTTTGACCTTTTGACCTCTATCACCTTGACATTTAACATGACCTTCATGAAATTTGTATCATGGTATTCAGCTTTATATGATCAATATACAGGCCATATATAACACTCCTATAACATCTGGTTGAAAAGATATAGGAAATGTTAAAGTTTTTGTTAAGTTTTCAAATTTGCACTTGGGGACCTTGACCTTTGACCTGCCCCTGAGTTTTGTAGATTTGTACTAAGCCATATTAGATGTATTCACATATAGAGGTTGAAGCATCTTGCAAGCTACAGCAAAATCTAGATTTTGACCTCTTGACTTCTTGGACCTTGACCTTTGACCTGACCTTAGTGAAATTTGCACAATGTTGTTAAGCTTCATATGACCAATATACAGGCCAAATATGAAGGTCCTATCAATTCTGACTGGAAATCAAGAGATTCTTGGCTCCCACTCTGGAGACTGATGGAAAGCAGGAAATACAAGAAATTTTGACAAAATATCCAGAACCTCCAAACAAAATCAAGAGAGCTGACAGTCATCACAGCTTGATATTAACTATACCTGCAGCATGCCTGTTGATCCTTTAAACTCTGCTTTTAGATAAGTATTCTCGATTGAAAAATCTGTATCCCCATCTGTTTTAACTGTAAATGGAGCTCTGAAAAAACATTTATTTGAAGGGTATACATGGAAAAGACATCTATGTACAGTGACTTACTTCAATATGAGCTTTTCATCAGGTAATTATTGATATTTACCTTAACACTGCTAAACAATACAGACTGTTCACAGATTTTTTTCAATCCTTAAAACCTGAACTGAAATGTATAAATTTGACTGCTTTTGTTTGAAATTGCTGTTAACTGACATTAATGGATCTTTGTTTTCACAGTTCTCAAGTGTTTAATGTGAATTACTGTAAAAGGGGATATTTTCGGTGTTTCAAATTTCACGATTCTGATTTATAAACCTATTCGTGAGGTTTTATTTTCACGATTTTCACATACCTTTAGTTACGTTTCTAATGAAAAACAAATTTACACGAGGTAAAATTTTCATGAATTTGTGCCAATCGCTAAATTAGCGAAAATAAACCCTTCGTGAAAATTTCCCGTTTTACAGTATACTGTTCCACAGAAAAACATATTTTCACATATAAGTGGAAACTTCAAATAGTAAAATTAATACACATTTAAAAAATAAATATGCTTACAGTTATCATTTGGGGATGCATAAATTGTAATCCAATATAAATAAACACTTGTATTTTATTTACTGCTTTTCACTACAGTTTATACTATCCACAGGATGCATATTCTTATCAATATATTTGCCTTTTCCTTGTTTTGAAATAAATTTTTATACAGTGTATGCAAGATTGCTTTGATAATAAAACTGAAGGTTCAATAATGACCCTGTTATTTGCTAATTTTCAAACATACTTTTGCTCCTATTTAACAAAATGAACTTAAGCAATCCAATTTTTCTCAATGTCATGATGTTAAGGATGTATTCTCATGAGGGGTCAAATTTTCCTGCATTATGTTTTTCCTGAAATCTTTATTTTCAAAATGTTAAAACCCTGAAACAATCATTTTTTAAGAGAAGGCCATGTCTGTGTGCATTTTTTGTGCTATCATGATTTGGAAACCCCTAATTTTAGTTGTTTTGTGCAACTTTCATCAGATTTGACATATTTGGAGGCCATTTTTGGTAAAAATATTGATTTATACCATCAAGTTTTCTGACAAAAGTTCCAGATTGTTAGATCTCATGTCACTGACAAAAAGCTTAGGTCAAAGTTGATATAAGAAAGCTTTGTAAGAAAATTTTGCCTTTTTGCTCAAATGCAAGACATCAAAGATTTTGTTAATATCAAGATTTTTCAAATTTTCCATAGACGCAACATTCAAAACTCACCATTTTTGTTTTGAATAGATAGAAAAAAGAAATCATATGAATAAGGTGCATACTTTTCTTGAAGAATGATTTTTTAATACCCCTACCCCAAAATAGGCTAAATTCTGACTGAGCTCAATTGTCAATTTTGGTTTAGAATTAAAATTTGACATTTTCTAAAAACCACTGGTTGTAGTACACAATATTTTGACACCATTTGGAAGGGTCATTATATAATATAAATCCATCAAAAAATTTTACTCATAAGGCAAGTTTTAAGAATCATTCATAAACAAAGATTTAAATGAGACTAAAACCTCAGAAGAATACATCCTTAATACATGTATAAACTCATTACAGCTTTTTCTATCAGAAGTTTTTGGATCAGGTGCTACCAATATTATCTAAAACAATTATTTTCCCAATTTTAACCTGAAAATGAGACAAAGATGCAATTTTTAAATAGAGCTTTATACATGATTTATTTAGAAAACCTTCACACATGATTAAATGAAACAAGAGCTGTTGCTGAATGGCAGTCAGATATACCCCACTTATTGAACCCTGACTCAATATGGCAAGTACAACTCTGGGTGGGTTTGGACACAAAACAGGTGCTGACACAGTTCAAGTGTGAACACAATATGAGTATGAACACACTGATAAAATCCTCAAGAAGTAATTTTTTACAAGGGTTCTAATGAAATTATTCTTTCGAAATCAGACAAAAAATAAAATTCACACTTTGTTGGCCTCTTTGACATTTTTAACAAAAATCATAAGCATTGAAGAAATTTCATAACAACTTCTCAAGAAAATTACAATGAAAAAAAAGTGTTCTTTCCAACAGCTTTATTGTATAATATCTACCCTTTGAATTATTTCTTTGAAAAATTGTCCAAGTCAAAAAAAATCATTGGCAATAAGAATCTATAACTAGAGGCTCAAAACTGAGCCTGTATCGCTCACCTGACAAAATGCCTCTATGCCATGCATGCCAAAAATGATAATGTTTTTTACCAATGGGGTAGGGTGTTTAGGTATGTACTCAATAAGCACCCGTGTGTTTTGTCTGATCCTATTGAAATGAGTAATTTTTGCAAAGGACCTTCTATACATTTAGTATAATTTGCTTTAATTGTTTTGTCTCATACTGGGCTCCAATGTTAAACTATACTCTGCACTTGAGGCAATGTTAATGAAATGTGCAATTTTTGTAAAGTACCTTCAGTCATCATTCCTGTAAAGTTAGGTTGAATTTGCTTCAGTTATAGGTTTCAGAAGAGTAGATGAAAATGTGATTTTCCCATAGGGTCCGATTATAAACTATGTTCCGTGCTGGCAGCCATGTTTTCTAACAGATTGTAATGAAATGAGCAATCTTTGTTAAGGACCTTCTATTCATCCTTCCTGTAAAGTTTGGTTGAATTTGCTTCTGCAGTTTCAATGGAAAAGATGAAAATGTGATTTTTCCCATAGGGTCCAATGTTAACCCTAAGTTCCACACTGGCGCCCATGTTTTTTATTGGATCAGAACGAAATGTGCAATCTTGTAAAGGACCTTCCATACATCATTCCTGTAAAATTCGGTTGAATTTACTTCCGTTATTTCAGAGAAGATGAAAATGTCATTTTCCCATAGGGTCCTACGTTAAACCATGTTCCCGGCTGGCCACCATGTTTTTCATCAGATCGGAACGAAATGAGCAATCTTTGTTAAGGACCTTTAGTACATCATTTCTGTAAAGTTTGGTTCAATTTGCTTCAGCCTTTTCAGAGCAGAAAATGAAAATGCGATTTTTCCCATACGGTCCAATGTTAAAACTAAGTTCTGCACTTGAAGCCATGTTTTTGGTCGGATCTGAACGAAATGAGCAATCTTTGTAAAAGACCTTCCATACATCATTCCTGTAAAGTTTGGTTGAATTTGCTTCAGTGGTTTCAGAGGAGTAGATGAAAATGAGATTTTCCCATAGGGTCCTATGTTAAACCATGTTCCGTGCTGACGGCCATGTTTTTCTTCGCATCAGAATGAAATAAGCCATCTTTATTAAGGACCTTAAGTACATCCATTGAAAAAAACTGCATCAAAATCAGACTAAAAATAAAAAAAATATTTTTTTGAGATTTGCCCCTGTTGGGCCCCATTTATCTCTCGAGCGGTACATGCTACGTGAAATCCATTGGCATACTACAGATTGGAAATTTTCTCAGGAGCACACTGACACAAACCCCATCAAAATCCAATAATTAATAAAGATTCTACAGTCAAAAATGTGAAAACACCCGATTTCACCCCTTTTTCTAAAACGAGCGGGACCACTAACTCAAAATTAAAACCTCTGTTCAGCGTGTGCCAAGGTACATCATACTAAAATTTCATAATGATCCGTCCACTAGAAGCAAAGTTACGCTGTCCACAGACGCCGACAACGCCAGCACCATACCAATATACGACCGCAAAATTTTTGTGATCATATAAAAAATACTGACAGGTTATAGACCTTGTTTTCAAGATATTTCAAATTTTAAAAAATGGCGGGAAAATACCCTCTTGGACTTTTTCCTTCATATAACATGGAAACATTAATGATTCCTATTACATGGAAGGAAAATCTACAATCTAATGAGATTTTCCTTACTGACCTTTATTGAACTACTGAAGCCTTTGATGACTAGAAAATTGGGTGTAATGGGGCAAAATATTTTACATAAGAATAATGGATAAAACCCGAGAAATCCGAATAACTTGTACAAATTCCAAAAATCTCACCTAACCACATCCTTAAGACAGAATTTTCAGGCCGAATATCAGCTTTGTGAACCTTGTCTTAAATTTTTGAAAGTAAACTAGAGTATTCCTTTGCTTAATATCATTTTGATATATTGTAATAATTTATTTTTACTTTACATTGTTCAGTAATTCTTAATAGTCACAGGACACTGTTCCCCTTTGTTCTAGAAAATAAATTCATTTTTGAAGTGATAATTTAAAATAGATTTTGCCTACTTTGTGACCACTGACACAAATCCATTAATAACTGGAAGTATTCTGACTTACTGATTAGATGTTGAGTCCATTTCTATGTTATGGAAAGTCACTTCACCATAGTGATTACTTCCCTTTGTATCACTCTTCTTAAGGAGGTAAGTAGAACTTCCCAAAGCTGGTACTGCAGCAACAAAAGAAACCTGACAAAAGACAAACATGTTGCAGTATTATGTGTTGTCTAAGTACATTGAGGGGGGTCCACAGGGCCTTTTTCAGGATCACGATTCCTGAAAAATATCCCTTAGAATAGGCATAATATATGATTTCACATATTTCTATACATGAACACAAAAATGATCCAAGCAAAATATGTAATTCCAAAAATTTACTGCCTTTTAAATAACATGGTGTCCCCTTCAGGAAATTGAAATGAAAGCATACGTGTAAGATATAGGATTTTTATTTTAATATCTTATTTCCTTTTATACATAATGGTCAAAAGAGGTATATTTTTTCAGCAATGTAACTGAAATATACTTTTGTAAACAATAAACATTGAAAGTATATGGAGTAAATGCACATAAGACAAATTCTTTTGTGCATTTTATACATGTATGTGTATGCTACAATGTATGTAATCATGTTTGGGACATGATTTAAGAACCAGTAGTTTGATCAACTTGCACTACCCCTTTTGTTATTTAAGCATGCAAAATAAATATAATCTAACCTAGCAACAAAAACAAAACAGCATAAAGTCATATTGCTTTGGAATTTTTATGCCCCGCCCACAAATGTGGAAGGGGCATTTAGTGTTATCCTTGTCTGTCCTTCCGTACGTACGGTTAAGTTTTGCGTTGAGGTCCATTTCTCAGAAACTGTAAGAGGTAGAACAATGATAATAGGTCAGTAGGTAGATCTTTGATGGTACTTCATAGTTCACTAGGTAGTTTAACTCTTTGACCTATATTTCATGCTTGAGTGACTCTGGTTTAGTTTTATGTTTAAGTCCATTTCTCATTAACTATACATTATAGGACAATGATATTTCGTTTAATTAATTGCCTTGATGAGTACTACCCAAATCATTGACAATTAGGAGGCTTTGACCTACATTTTACGCTTCAGTGACTTTGGTTAAGTTTTGAGTTTAAGCCCATTTCTCAACAACTATACATTATAGGACAATGATATTTGATCAAATTAATTGCCTTGATGAGTACTGCCCAGTTCAGTCAGTTGCTTTGACCTACATTTTAATATGAGGTTATCCTTGGTGATAAATGTTTTGGCGGGGCAACTGTGTCTTACAGACACATTCTCTAGTTTTTACTGTATTTCAATAAAAAAATTATTTCAAGGACTGTTGATGTTACTGGTTTTGGGCAGGCACTTCACCATGTGACAGAACATTTGGACAAAACCAAGTGGTCAACTGAAGATTTCCTTCAAAAACCTTACAATCTACAAATTAACTTTATGTGGCCTTATTTGACATTAGTTTAATATCTTTTTAAAGATAACCTCAGCAGTACATATACTGAACAAAATTTTTTTTACACCTTGAAATAATGTGAGCTTTTTCTAAAACCATTCTTACCATATAGTTTTCTGATGACATGCGGTTCTTTGATTCCCATAATGCATCAGTCTGGGAAGGAATTTCAGTTTCATCTGCAGATACAACTTGCACATAAGGAGTATCAACATGAACTGTTACAACTTGTTCTCTATCTTGAGCCAAGGAGTTGTAGAAAATGACTGGACTGCAAAGATTAACAAAAACAAATTTTACAATAAAAAAACTGCATGTATTTATTAAAATATTTTTTTCATTAGTTTAAATTTTATTGATTCATAAAAAGTTATCAATGATATATACTACACACAGTGTTCGATAAAAGTGATTAAGAGTGTAAGTCATTGCAGGAAAAACAAGAAATGGATGTCGAAACAACATCAAACCAGGTTTTCCTTCACTATATGAATGGACAAATACATGTAGGTACTTGTGTGAAAAGCTGTTTAACTTATACCTCCTCTCATTATGTGCAGTGTATGCCGTCACTTTTAAAAATCACTGAAACTTTACTTAAAAGTCAAATAAAAGGCACATGCTCAAAACACCTGTAAATGTCTAAGTTCAAAGGGGCATAACTCCTTACAAAATTGCACAATGAAAAATCCCTGACAATATGCACATCTACATATGATGTCCTTGCCACATACAAAGTTTCATGAAATTCTGTTGAACGGATACAGAGGAGTTGCGCTTACAAGCATATGGTCAAAACACCTATAAATTTCTAAGTTCAAAGGGGCATAACTCCTGGAAAAATTGCACAATGAAACATCCCTGACAATATGCACATCTACATATGATGTCCTTGCTACACACAAAGTTTCATGAAATTCTGTTGAACGGTTACAGAGGAGTTGCGCTTACAAGATTTGGCAGCTGCCCGCCAGACCGCCCTCCAACCCAACCGCCTGCCCGCCCAACCGCCGTACATCAGCATTTCAATAACCAGATTTCCAACGGGAAAACCTGGTTAAAAATTAGAATTCAATTAGTGAGTTTTGAAATTTTGCATATCTCATGGTACATGTATATGTACATGTATAAATTTTCAAAATGTTTAACACTCATGCAACCTTGCTTATACCTTGTTCGGAATATATTCAACTTAATTTGATAAATTTAATTATCAATGTTTTTCTTGTTACATTATAAAGCTTTCCATATGTGAATGATACATATATTTCATTGTGTGAAAGTTTGTGTAATAATTTGCATTTTCTTGCAAGTATTCTTGTTATCAATTATGTAAATTTGCACAAGCAATGAAAAGACATTCAGTAAAATCTCTACAAATACATGGTAAAACCAAGCAATGGAACAACTCTTTTACTGTTGTTCTCCATCTTGAAGTCACGATGAGGCATTCAACAATGAGCTTCACCTCACAGTAAGTTGAAGACGGCTCCTAGCACTGCTTTGAGCTGAATTCATTATAAAATGTAGTACAACACTTCTTCTTTATCCTTTTTGTCTTTTCATAACCCTTTTCATGACAAATATTTCAGGGCTGTTCCTGAAATAATTGAATGTGAGGGTTGGAAGGCACTTTTTAAAAGGATCCACCATCCACCATGCATAAAATTTTAATTCATTTGTCTCATTGCTTCTTCAGTGAAAGTCTCCCCACAACCCATCAAATTTTAATTAAAGTGCCTTCTGACCCCCTCCCCCCCCTATACAATTATTTCTGGAACAGCCCTCAGAAATTTATTTTTCCAAACTTATATAAATCATTTTCAGTAAAAAAGAATATACAACTTTCACTTTATGCAACCATCAAACATAAAAAAAATTGCCATTCTTCTAATGTAAAATTTCCTTTATCATACTGATTGCTACATGTAGTTATCACATTAAAATGTTATGCAACTCTTCAAGCTCTGCATAAAATTATATTGACAACATATTGTCCTTTGTTCATTTGTAACAGCAATAGGTTTACTATAACTGCAGTTGCTGCATATTTATTTCAAACTGGACACACCATGTGCTTCATAAATGTTATTTTCTATTCAACTGAACTAAAATTTTACTTACATGTATTTATTTATAATGTAAAACTCTTGATGATTTTATCAAAAACTCCTTGTGAGTCACAAACATGTGCAGGCAAGAATGATAGAATCAAAAAGATAACTACTATGAAATAATTACCTTCCCTCTGCCACAACTTCTACAACAGTTTTCTCTGCAAGAGAGTCATGTTGATCACGAGATTCATCCTATTGTTCAAAATGACATAAAATAACATTTTAATGGTTATCATATTTTTTCAGAATTTTATGACTACATGTATATATATATTTTCAATATATCACTATTCTTTTCTGGAATATTTATAAATTAGGAGAATATCTCTCTTATATCTAGCAAATTAAACAAACATCTGACCAATGTGATCAAGATATCAGTCTAGGAGGAGTTTCGGATAATGGAGGTTTACCATATGTCTCCAATAAGCTAAAATGACAAAGTCTAAAAATAGCTTCAAAATCTGGAAAAACTAAAAATAAATGAAAAACAAAATGCACGGTGCATATCTGCAATATATATTGAAGCATTCTTGAAGGTATGGTTGGAAAGTACAAAGCGGTGTAGGAGGAGTTGCTGCTAATGGAGGTATACCCTAGGACTCCAATAAGTTAAAATGACAAAGTCCAAAAATAGCTCCAGAATCTCTAAGAACATAAATAAAGAAAAACTAAATGCATGTGCACAACTTCAATAAATACTAAAGCATTCCTGCCAGTTTCGCTGAAAAGTACACAGCAATTAGGAGGAGATGCAGATAATGGTAAAAATTTTGGAGCCATATAGACAGAAAGACAGACAGACAGACTTACAGATGGACAGGTTGATGGACGCAAGACGAAGAAAAGAGATCTCTATGTGTCGATCCTGCACTAGATGCAGGTGACACAATAAAATTTACTAGCAAATATTTAACATGGATAATTCTGGCTTTAACCAGAAAACAAGTCCTCAAAACAAACATGAGGCAAGATTTATCTCATCTCCAAGCCAATTGCAGTTCACATTCAAATACAAAATCCTGTCCAAACATCAAGGGATCCAATATTTTCAAAGGCAATTAGTTGAATTGGAATAAGCACTCTAATTCAAATCAAAAAATGAGAAAGATTAGCATTCTTGTTCAAATATAATTTATATTCGATTCTAGTTAAATGTCTGTGTGAACCCAGCAATTAAACTATGTTAATCAGCAATTAAACTATGTTAATCAAGCATGAGTGAGTAAATCAGAAAGTGGTTTTCACGCTGATTGATATAGTTCAATATTAAATAGACTTTTTTTTAAAACAAAAT
This sequence comes from Modiolus philippinarum, assembly GCA_002080025.1. NCBI lineage: Eukaryota > Metazoa > Mollusca > Bivalvia > Mytilida > Modiolidae > Modiolus > Modiolus philippinarum. The sequence goes on along the minus strand of MJUU01002720.1, from coordinate 20,723 downwards.
TTTTTTAAATGATTTCATTTTTAAGGTATGCCAGGAGAAAACAAATTTGACAAAACCCATGCCTTTGTTTAAACCAAGCTTTTAACTGGAAGGTAATACTGTAAGCCGAAAATAGCGTCCTGTGAAATTGTGTCTGATTGTTATATTTGCAACAAAAAAAAATCCCACAGGGACTGAAAGACATAACTCCAGTATCTGTTCTGGAACTATATCATAGGTTACATTTGTAGGGCTGGACAGTTTTTTTCACAGCAGATACTTTTAAATCCTAAAACATATACTTTTTGCCTTTGTTCTTTAAAACATGAAAACAGCTGGCATCAAGCATTAAACCTGGACATTACAAAAACAGGATAACAGCAAACACCTACAATGGCCAGGAACTACAATCACATGCCACAATTTACAAGCAAACTGCAAACAAACAAAAATGAAAACAAGAGACAAACAAAAATAGTGATAGGAACTCTGGAGAGAAGGACTTGGTACTGGCACTAGCAAAAGCCAGTGGTAGGGTTAAACTGGTTTATGGGTAAGACTGGACTTTGTTAAAAATACTTTTACGTATATTCAAAGCTGTACTTCTGTAAAGGGCTGTGAGTTACATTAAAAGTGTTCTCAATTTTCAATCATAGTCACTCAAACGTAAAATATGTGTCAAGGTCACATTAAATTGTCAATGAATCAGGTTGCATATATTCAGACATTTAATTTGACAAATTATCATTTGTGATATGATCTGTAGTTCTGAAGTGACTAGTCACTCAAGTATAGAAAGTGGATCAAAATCACTAATCTGTATTTCATTTGGGTAGTGCTTGTCAAGCTGATGTGTTCATTTACATGTTACAATAAATTACCATTAAATAGACCTAAACCAAAAACTTGGGAACACACACAGACAGAGAAGGACAAATGCATAAATATTTGCAAATTCCAGGTTTGTGATAAGGTAATAAAAATTGCTTGGTGCAAACTGGAGTCAAACAGTAATAGTGTAATCTTGATTCTTGTCCTTACTACAGTAACCTGTCTAATCTGACTCCTGAGTTTTCCAACATCCTGTCGAGTCTGACATATTTCATTTGTACAAAGACAGATTTTAAATGCTTTAGAACCTGAGTATTCTGACATTCTGTATTATCCGACACATTTCTATGGTTCCATAGTATGTCGGGTTAGATAGGTCCCACGTACTTTTAAAAAATTTGGCCAATCAAAGAGTCTCTTGTCACTTGAATATACTAGCCACAAAAAGAAACGATACCAAGGTTACAAATATCATAATGTCAAAATTATTTACAGTTGAGTGAAAAATTAATTGTAACAATAAAGGCGAAGGTGTATGAAAGTTATAATGCAAAAAAAATTCTGGCAGCTTGTTTCAAATCATGAAATCTGTTAGTTTTGAGATTGCTTTGCAGGCTATAATGTAAGACTAGGAGGTTGAGAATAATTTGATAAGCTGTACAGAGCTGGCCGCCTAAAGCTTCAACGCGGATCTGGCTTTCCCGAATACTTTTTAACACCAAAACGTTGGTGTCTAAAAATAGTTCATTTACATGTATCAATCTTTTCATTGAATATATTCAATTGTTAAAAGGTTATGTCAGCTGCACTCAAATTTCTATGAAAACACACTGACCCAGTGATGTAAACAACCTGTGTGATGTCCGGTGATACTGCGCATGTCATAAAAAATAGGTTAAAACGTGGAGAGAACGAATGATTTTGGAATGATCTTTTTGTGTCCATCAGAGTATATTATTATGCTACAAAATAAACCAAATTCAGGATTTATTCTTAATTCTACTTTGAATTATTGTGTATTTTAATAAGAAGGGTAACATATTCTTAGCCTCGATTCTTAAAATATACCAGTCAGTGTATCGTGATGTAATGCGCGGAAGAATTTAATTTTTTGTGTTGACCTACAATTTGTCTCTCTAACAGGTCAGTTTCACTTGATATCATTTACTTAATTAAGAACGATATCATTGCGAAATGGACGGTGTGCAGTATTACGGGACGCGCAATAATCCAGGACAAGACTGTATTTATCCTCTAAATCTACAAACAAGAAAACAATTTCAAAAATTAATGGCACAATTTCTGTTTTAAAAGCTTTTTTTCATGAATGTCTTTTAAAGTCACTTTTCACAACACAGTCTTGATTTTTCTAAAATTATCAAAAGGGAAGGGCATGAAAGAATTAAAAAATGTATGCAAATGTCTGTTTAAGGTGAGATGTTTTGCAAATTTATACAATGTCAATTTTTTTTGCTTTTGTTCAAAAATCTATTTTTTGAAAAAACTAGAGGCTCAGAGACTGAGCCTGTATCGCTCACCTGGCAAAATGCTTCTACGCCATACATGACTAAAAAAGATGTTTCCTTACTAATGGGGTCAAATGTTTAGCTATGTTCTTCATTAGCACCCATGTTTTTTGTCTGATCCTATTGAAATGAATAATTTTTGCAAAGGACCTTCTATACATTTCAGAGATGATGATTATAAGGATGGTTATCTCATTCCTTGCTCTAATGTTAAACTATGTTCTGCACTGGAGGCCATCTTTTTTGTCAGATCCAAGTACCTTCTATACATCCTTACTGTAAAGATTGGTTGAATTTGCTTCAGTAGCGTCAGGAGATAGCAAATAGATGCTTTTCCCTTAGGGTCCAATGTTAGACTATGCTCTGCGCTAGCAGCCATGTTTTTAACGGAATCGGAAAAATTTCGACAATCTCCATAAAAAACCTTCCATACATCAATCCTGTAGAGTTTGGTTCAATTTGCTTCGGTAGCTTCAGAGGAGATAGCAAATATATGTGTTTCCCATAGGGTCACATGTTAAACTATGTTCTGCGCTGGCAGCTATGTTTTTTCACGGATCTAAAACATTTCAGCAAACTAAGAAAAGGACCTTCCATACATCATTCCTGTAAAGTTTGGTTCCATTTGCTTCAGTAGCTTCAGAGGAATTAGCAAATATATGCTTTTCCCATAAGGTCCCATGTTAAACTATGTTCTGCGCNGCAAACTAAGTAAAGGACCTTCCATACATCATTCCTGTAAAGTTTGGTTCAATATGCTTCAGTAACATCAGAGGAGATAGCAAATATATGCTTTTCCCATAGGGTCCCATGTTAAACTATGTTCTGAGCTGGCGGCCATGTTTTTTCACGGGTCGAAAACATTTCAGCAAACTAAGTAAAGGACCTTCCATACATCATTCCTGTAAAGTTTGGTTCCATTTGCTTCAGTAACTTCAGAGGAGATAGAAAATATTTGCTTTTCCCATAGGGTCCTATGTTAAACTTGCTTTTCCTATAGGGTCCTATGTTAAACTATGTTCTGCGCTGGCGGCCATGTTTTTACACGGATCGAAAAAATTTCGGTAAACTAAGTAAAAGACCTTCCATACATCATTTCTGTAAAGTTTGGTTCCATTTGCTTCAGTAACTTCAGAGGAGATAGCAAATATATGCTTTTTCCCATAGGGTCCAATGTTAAATCTAAGTTCAGCGCTGGCGGCCATGTTTTTTGGCGGATTGGAAAAATTTTGGCCAACTACGTAAAGGACCTTCCATACATCATTCCTGTAAAGTTTCGTTGAAATTGGTTCAGTGGTTTCAGAGGAGATAGCCAAAATGTGAAAAGTTTACAAACGGACGGACAAAGGACGCCGAGTGATGGCAAAAGCTCACATGGCCTTTAGGCCAGGTGAGCTAAAAACAAGATGTGTTTGTGAAACACTACATATGCCCCCAGATTCTACAGTAAAATATATGAAAATACCTACTTTTACCCCTTTTGACCTCTATGAACTTGACCTTTGAACTAATTTTTTTTGCATATTTATGTTTATATTGACAAGACCTATACACCTGCCAAGTATTAAAAGTCTATCTTACGTAGTTCAAAAGTTGTTTATTATCATAATAAAAACACCCAATTTAACCCCTTTAATCTGAAACAGATGAAGCCCCTTTGGGCCTCTTGTTTATTGAAATGGTTATAATTGTTAGAAGTATCGGTTTTAACATGCTATAAAAAACCGTCAGAAAAATACTGCATCAAATTCTGACAAAAAATTTAAACATTCATTTTTTTCCTGTTTGTTCCCCTTTGGGCCTCTAGTTTCTCAAAAACAGTAAATGCTACCTCAAATCTGTTGTCATACAACAGTTGCGCAATTTTATTAGCAAAAATATTAAACAAACCCCATCTGGATAGGATAAATAATAAGGATTCTACAGTCAAATATGTGAAAACAGCAAATTTCACCCCCTTTTTAACCTCTGTGACCTTGACCTTTGACCTTTGACGTTTGCATATTTATGTTCCTTTTGACTAGACCTATACACCTGCCAAGTATGAAAAGTCTACCTTATATAGTTCAAAAGTTATAGCCAAGGTTAAAGTTTAGGACGCACAGACAAACAGACAGTACAAAAACAATATGCCCCTGATCATCGATCTGGGGGCATAAAAATTCAAAAATTGATATAAAGCATTTTTAACATAACTATTGGAGAAAGAACAAGATGTGTTTGTGAAACACTACATATGCCCCCAGATTCCGATTTTTACCCCTTTTTGACCCCTATGACCTTGACCTTTGACCTTATTTTGTTTTGCATATTTATGTTCCTCTTGACTAGACCTATACACTTGCCAAGTATCAAAAGTCTATATAGTTCAAAAGTTATAGGTAAGGTTAAAGTTTCGGACGCACAGACAAACAGACAGACAGACAGGACAAAAACAATATGCCCCCCGATCCTCGATCTGGGGGCATAAAAAGGTGTCGTTTCTTTTTGTTGCTAGTATATTTGCCAATTCAAATATTTTTATGTTTCCTTGTTACCTCTATTGAAAAACTTTAAGATTCATATCTTATATTTAAATAGTCTTATACAATGTAATATCTTTTATAAAGAACTTCTAAACATTTCAATCATATGTACATTTTTTTCTAAAGAACTGTTTGGATATTAGACCAGAAAGCACACTTCTTGCTAATGACATTCATACATACAAGGTTAAATGTAGGACTTTCTCTGCTATATCTGTAATCCATCTTTGACTTGGTATTAAGGAATGTCAATGATTCTACAATAACTCTCTTTGCATTCATTAGTGCTTCTAACATCCTGAAAATTAATTACATATTCCCCCGTAATAAGCATAACTTTCATAAATAAGCAAAACTAACTTTAACAGTATTGTAAAATTTACATATCTGTACTTTTGGATGAATGTTTTCAAACTGAATTATTTTCCCCTTTTTAAATGTAATAGAAATAAAACATACATCTAAAAAACCATTTACAACATTACAATTCTATCTATAGTTTCTGTAGTGCTAGTTAGAATTTCTATAACACATTATTGATATACCATAGAAGTTGGCTTTTCGCAGGCCTGCAAATTTAGGATATTTTTCAAAGTTGTTTGAATTTATTTTTCAAGCACAGTGCTTTCTTTCCCCTCTATAATGGTGGTCCCTAATTGATCGCAATTCATTTTCAAGGTCCTTTTCGAAAAGTTGCCAAGTTTTGACAGAAAGGACTGAAATATTTGCCATTTCTTATCATTTCTTGTATAAAGTTTATATAAATTATATTTTGCAGTATGCAATTTTTGCGACATCAGAATAACTGTGAATAAATTGAAAAATTGTAAGTACCCAAGAAATAATCATACATAAGAAAGCAACATTGTATACCAATGACTGCCTTCTAATGGTAGATAGATATTATAAAGGTGATCATAGTTTACAATGGTATATGGTTAAAATAACTGGGTTTTTTTCTGGATGAAGACCTATCATCTGGTTTAATGATCCTAAAATGTACAGTTACTGAAATATAAACTCAGAAGTAAACTTGATTGCTATTAATCAAATGGAAAATGTTGGAAAATAAACCTAATTATTCTGGGATGATGACATACCATTATGGAATTGAATATATTCTTTTAGAAGATAGCTAAAAATGTAATACACAGTGCACCCCTGTCATATCACCTTTGGGAAGTGAAATTTTGATGTTGAGAAAAGTAATTGCCTACAAAAAGTTTTGCAATGATAAATGGCTATATATATGAACAAGAGTTGTCAGAAGACAACATAGCTCGTCGGGAATTCCATTAACCCCAATGCACAATAAATTTGAAAGTAATAAAAAGCTTTCTTCACAAGAAAGTAACATATCAAATATAAACACCCTATCACTAAACAACTTAATTCTAGAAGCAAAGTTAAAAGTGTTTAAGAAATTGCCCTCAGGGCAAGGTCAAGGTCAAAATGTCTACAAATATGGTATCACAAGAAAGCTCTCACCATAAAGAAGTTACATACAAAATATAAACACCCTACCACTAAAGGCCAACTTTCTAGAGGCAAGGTTAAAGTTCATTACAAATTGCCCTCAAGGCAAGGTCAAGATCAAAATGTCTACAAGAATGGTACCAGAAGAAAGCCCTCGTCATCAGGAAGTTGTATACCAAATATGAACACCCTCCACTAAAAGCCTACCTTCTAGAGGCAAAGTAAAAGTTTTTTTTTTAAATTGCCCTAAGGGCAAGGTCAAGGTCAAAAGTCTACAAATATGGCACAACTAGAAAGGTCTCATTATTAGGAAGTTACATACCAAATATGAACAGCCTACCACTAAAAGCCTACCTTCTAGAAGCAAGGTAAAAGTTTTTCAAAAATTGCCCTAAGGTCAAGGTCAAGGTCAAAATGTCTGCAAATATGGTACAACTAGAAAGGTCTCATCATAAGAAAGTTACATACCCAATATGAACACCCTACCACTAAAAGCCTACTTTCTAGAAGCAAGGTTAAAGTTTTTCAAAAATTGCCCTAAGGGCAAGGTCAAGGTCAAAATGTCTACAAGTATGGTACCAAAAGAAAACTCTCATCACAAGGATGTCACATACCAAATATCAACATCCTAGTTCTTCAGGTCTCCATTCCACAAGCCAGGTTAAAATTTTGCTGACGCCGACGACGCCGACAAAGCCGACGCCAGGGTGATGACAATAGCTCTCCGGACATTCGTCCCGGGGAGCTAAAAAGAAAGGAAAAAGGCTAAATGTCAAGCAGACAACATCCAATCTACAGGTTAAAACGACCCAAAACAAAAAGCATCTAGGAGTCACTGTACAGTCTTCAACACAGTGAGGAACCTCACACCAAATATGAATTCTACATATATGCATTGACTTTCAGCACTGTGATTACTATTTCTTGAGAAATTGACCATTAAAAAGTTTTCAGATTTCACAGCACTTTTTCAAAATGGAATTGATATTTTGAATCTTTTGGTCATAACTTTATTATGAATGGATTGAGATATTTAAAACTGAATTCAGATTTTCATGCTCTTATCTATCATACCTACAGTGAGGGTGGTGATATATCAACGGAATGAATTCTGTCAAAACTTGGCCACTTTTCAAAAATTGGACTTTTAAAATGAATGGCGATCAATGAGGGACCACCATTAAAGAGGGGCAATATAACCAGGGACCACTGTACTTGTATATATGTTGAAATATTTGTATTACCTTCTGCCGTAGTCAATGACAACAAAGTCTTTAGCAGTTCCAGTTACAGCATCATGATGCTGGAACAGTCCTAATGCTCTTCTTGCTGTCACTAGCATACTCATAAATATACTCTCTGGAAAATTCTTTAAATTATGCTTTCTACTGTATGCTTTTGCCATGGTAAATGCTATTTCTGCAGATCTGATAAAAATATGTTAAATTCAGAGAGAGATTATACATTGTATTTAGATTTAGAGCATACATGTATTTTATTCTTACTGGGAAAAACACAGGCTTATCTTTATATGAATACTGGCAAATATTGTCCTCTTTAGATTATTGAAAAATATAGAATAAAGATCACCATTTGTGGTATGACAAAAGAGAAAGACAAGCTTGCCTTTACTAAGTACATGACCTACCTTATATCGGGTTATTTTCACGTCAGCTTTTGTTCGCGATTTTAGTGTAAAACAGGCCAGTGAAAAATTCGCTAAGTATATAATTGTTACCCCACCTAATGCATTTGAATGGGCAGTGAAATTTACGCTTAGGTCAAAATTTGTGTATGATTGGCTTCTGCCAACATAGCGAAAATTAGACACACACGAAAAAATCCCGATATACGGTATTTAAATTGTTTATCTTATAATTTTAAACAGCAACCATGACAAAACATCACAAACAGTTTGACAAGTCAGCGGAATGTATGCTTAAAGAGGACAGGATTTTACTTACGAATTAAAGGTTTCAGACATTGAAAATCATATTTCGAAATGGAAAAAAAACGGAAAAAATCTTGTGGATTCTTGAACCCTTTATATTGTGTCTTCCTTGACGACTGATCATAATTAATCCCTGATAACTCAAGCACCCTTCTGGCATTTCTGTGTACCACCCGGACTGAAAGGCAATCAACAGATCAACACCCCTGCTTGATCCTATTTCGAATTTAGTCAATTCCATCCCCGATCGTTGCAAAATATTGTGTGTTTCGGAATACGCACCTTGACAATTGTTTCCAGGTAATACTTTGTACTTACCGATATACGACTTCTTCAGTATTTTGTTTTGAGTCGGCCATTACATGTATACCGAACGAGGACCTCGGACAGGACACTACAAAATGACATTCGCAACAAGTACAATGGAACAGCCAACGTGGAACATAACGGACTGTTGTTCTCGACGGCTAATGAATTTGATTTTTATTTCCAATGCGTTGTTCTTTTATGATTTATTTCAAAACAGCCACACTGTTTCATTGACAGTTCAGGGAAGTAAGTTTACGCCATTCATACCAGGGATGACGCTACTATATAATTTAGGGCCGCCCGGCGGCCCCATTCCCCTCTTGGCGGCCCATTCCCCAAACAAGAAAATTCCCAATCGCGGCAACGATATTTACAAAATCCGGATTTTTTTCATTTCCGTCTCCGGGGAATCTTTCGTTCCGATCCGTGTCGCCTTTTGTCAGAACCGGAAATTACTCAAAACATCACAGTAACGTCCAGAAGTAACTAAATAATGCAATTTACGCTATTTACGACCACCCTGAAGATGAACAAAATGTCTGAGATCGCAAATGTCCATAAGGGAACATCTTGAAATTCAGAATGCGTAAAGTGAATTGAAATCGTGTTGTTATCGTTCAATGTCGTGTCTAAAATTGGATACTTTCATCCATTACGTGGTAACGTGCAAATGCTCTCATTGCCAAAGATATAGTTTGCATTGAAATAAATATTGAATAGTTATGACTTGAAATCAGAGTTTCTGAAACTGGGACTTTTAACTGGATATGAATTTTGAACTGTACTTCATATGGGGTGCTCTCATTTCTACTAGTTCAAACGAAACGTGGAAATGACCTGCTGTATGATTAATGAATGAATGCATGGAAATTTCATGGAATGAGGTATATTTATCACTAAGTTGGGTATGAAGGATTTGATTTTGGTGATAATATTGAAATGTGTAAGTCATCTTTATTTGCAGACAACCAAAGAATTTCTGACAGAATGTTGATTTGCTTTCATATAGGAAAAGAGCAGTACTTCTTTTGTTGATGATCAGCTTGATAAAATTCAAATATGGTGTAATTTGAAAAACTATATAAAATATAGTCTTAATTTTTGAAAAAATGTATAAAATATAGTCTTAATGGCTTTGGTGTAATGATACTTTTCATTCTTCAAACTCTTGTTGTGTGAACTTACACATATTCTTTGTTTATACAAACGTACATGTATGTTGCAGTATTTGATATATTTTCATTTTTCCCAATTTCAGTTGTCGCGATGCGAAATTCCCAATTTGTTGGACGGGGGACCCATTTGAAAAGAGCTAAAATCATCTCTGCATACAAATGTAAATAAAGGCATCAGTCTTCCATATTCATACATCTACACACAAAATTTTATGAATGGGAAATTCATTCTGTGATTAATTAATGAATTCGGGCACTATTTGTGTTGAAAAGTTCGGGCAATCAAATTAATGTTCAATGAAAATAGACTATTAAGTGTCAGAGTTTTTTATGAGATCAGAAAGATGTGTACGAGGTTTCCTGAAAATGATTCTTTTAGCATGGGTATGATCACTAATGTTTGATTGCGTGAGGTTGGTCACCTGGGTCGTAACATAGGATAGATCTATCCTTTGGATAGACACTAATCCAAAAAATGAAACATTTTGTGAAGTTTCAAGGATCTGTGTTGAAAATTTTAGCAGGAGTCATTTTCATTCAAAATTTCTCCTGCCTGTCCTTAACAGGGATACTATAACCATGAATTTTAATCCATACAAAGTCCTCCAAAAAAGTTAAAGACACTGCTTAAACCAGTGTTTATTTCTGGAGAATACCATTAAAAATGCATTTACCTCTAATTAAAAATAATTATTATATAGAGGACGGTGAAAGATTGAAATTTCTCAGTGAAATAAAAGTGATAATTAACTGTGAAATTATTTTCAATAATTTCACTCTAGGAAGTGACGTCACAATAGACGTCGTCAACGTTGTTGTTAAGAAAACGTCTCAGCGGATTAACATGGAAAACGTAGTTCATGAAAAGAATCTTAAATTAACTCATTAAATATGCGAGAGCTGATCTATATAATAAAAACAATAACTAATCCTAGATTCTGATTATCGAAAATATTCAACTCATGATCGAAAAACACTGTAATTCACTCATGCGCTGTGCGCATTCGTGAATTACTGCGTTGTTCGATCATTCGTTGAATATTTTGCGATAATCAGAATCTCGGATTAGTTATAGTATATTCATAATCTATTAAGACCAAACCTTTGGTGATATTCAATGACCCTGTCCAGCTTTTTATAAAATGGTCTAGATGTATAGTAACCACTCCAGTAATGATGGTCTCTATCGGCATATGTAAAGAAATCACCACTAAGTACTGGGTAATCATGGGGTTTACTCCCGTATTCCACTCCCTTTTCTTCATATAACTTTTTAAAGTAATCTGTCAATGTCCCAAACTGTATCTACAAAATATAATGTGTTTTTCTCATTAAGCATATCTCTATTAATTATCAAACAATTCATGGCAATGAGGGACTATATGAATCTAACACCGGTGAAAAGGTAAGATCAAGAAATCTCAGACACCCAAGGGTAAGATTTCAATATTTCTCTGACGAGGCTTGCCGAGTCAGAGAACCATTGAAATCTTACCCGAGGGTGTCTGAGATTTCTTAATCTTGCATTTTCAACGGTGTTTGATTTATTTTCTCACTTTTGTAATCACAAACTACGATTTATTTACCACCATGCCGTTCTTGTCATCCGTCATTCCTAAGCGACGTCAATGACGTCAGAATACGTTGCTTGGTAAATTCTGTCTTGTACCGGGGGGTACAAGACAAAGAAATCTCACACCGCTAAAAATAGGAACTGTTCTGTCTCAAAAGTGAGAAATATGGCAGTTTATGGACCGAGTGGTCACCCCAAAAATAGTATTTGGACCAAAGTGAAGTGGACCTGTAGCTTGTTACAGCCCTTACCTTCGGCTCGGGCTGTAACAAGGTACACAGTTTGTATCCCTGTCCTTATGCAGTCTGTTAATCCGGATGCAGCCCTCTAAACAAGTTACTATTACATAATTACAATACAGGCAGAT
>MJUU01002717.1:0-21817 GCA_002080025.1 Modiolus philippinarum | reverse complement strand
ACATCTCTGACTTTGTTAAAAAAACTTGGGGTATCAACATTTGGACCACATATATTAACCAATGAAACTTTTTTATTTAAAATTGTAAGATCCAAACCCAACAGACTACCATTTTCATCTTTTTTTGTTTTATGAATTTTAAATTCAAAGTTAGCTTTGAAAAGAATAGCCACTCCTCTCTGATTTGAAGCATATGAATTAAATATACACTCTCCTCCCCATTGATTTCTTATTTCAGATTCATCTTTTTCTTCAAAGTGTGTATCTTGAATACAGACTATATTATAATCTTTTGATTTTAAATAGTTGAATACATCTCTCCGCTTCTCCAGCATATGAAGGCCTTGACAGTTATATGAAACCAATTTCAAAATGTGTCCTTCCATTAGAAAGCTTATTAAAATACAATAAATATAATTATGATAAAGAACTGGTAAAATCTTAAGCCATCACTACTGAAACCCCAGGAGTTTTCCCTATCATGATTCCTTGTTTTGATACATATGTTTAACATGACATATATAAGATATTCAATAGTAAATATGAAGTTGTAAAAACAAAATAATATTAAAGGACAAACAAACATTAAAAACAAATTTAGTTGTCTAAAGAAACCGAGATATTTTCCAAGATTCATCATATAGGAGACTGCATATGTAGAAACTATGTCAGAAGGGAGATAACTCAATTTAAATTGAGCAACAGAATGAATGTACAATCTGTTAAAGTATTTTGTCATCTGTTGCTACATCCTATAAATTATATGTAGACCTTTAAAGCAATATGTACTCCTTATTTAAAACAAAGACAGAAGTGTTTCTCCACACTTGGTACATCTTTGATGCATTGTTGCATGTGACTATGTTTTTCGGCCAATGTAGGTGTTTTTTTATATCTTTTTTTCCCTATATTTAAGTAGTATTCCGTCCTGGAAAATTGATTCGTGGCAGCATTTTTGTTATTTACAAGTCAAACAATAATATCAAAATGCTGATATCATTACAAAATGGAAATTTCACAATATTTGAAAACAGCGATTGTAATGTAACTCTTAACAAATACTCCATGGGACCTCCATACTATACAGGCCACCGCCACCGCAAAAAGATTGCTCTAAGTACTACTGAATTTCTTGACAATGAGTTGCCACTATTTCTCTAATTCTTATTAAATCTAAACCTCCTGCTTGATGAGTTATCAAAACAATAAATAGCATGTGGATAAATTTGATCTTAGCTGATGATTGATTAATCAGGTATATGTAATGTGTCATTTTCTATAAATAGTGCGGCTGGATATTGATTGAATTATTGTCAGGCATTTTAGTTTTTGTATTTGATTAGTAAAATTACTCACTATAACTTGGATATGGGATGTTGTCTCCTTGACATTTACCACATTTCCTTTCTTTTTCGTATTCACTATATGGTTATATGACATTTGTATTCAATATTTCACCCGACCTTCCTTTTAATGAATGGTGCATTGATATGCATAGCAACGATGGTAGTAACATAACGGCGGCATATTTTAGGAAGGAGATCACGTAGATCACTTTACCTAAATTAATTCAGTGGGAATTGAAGGAACAATCTTAGGAAGACTATTAGTTTTGTCTCTGTTGTTGATGTATGTGGTACCGATTTGTCCTGGTTATTGTCTAATTACTTAATAGATTATTAATAGCTTTTCAAACTTCTACCATGGTACTGTTTGGGGGTGAGAGAAGTAACACTGCCTCAACATCATATTCTAGCTGGCTGTGTGACGGGTGCCATGCGTGGAGCAGATCATGCTTACCCTTCCGGAGCACCTGATGATACCTCAGTTTTTATAGAGGTTCACACTGCTAGTGCTTTAGTTTTGTGACGTTCTTGTTCTGTATTGTTTATTTGTTTTGTCTTTGTCATACTGTCTCAGTTCGTGTTGCTGTGAATTGCCGTGATTTTGGATTTATGATTTTAGAATTTCCCCTTTCCTCGTTCTTGCTTCTTCGGTATTCGTTTGCCGACATATCTTAATTATTTAATTCCCGTTTATTACGACAATTTCTCAACTTTTGATAGTTAATCTTCACATTTTAAAGCTCTCAATAAACCTCAAACTTTAAATGTGAAAAAATGAACTATTTGACATAAGTTGTCGAAATGCGCAAAAAAAAATTAACAGTAACATTGGTACTTTGTTATTCGATTTGAGAATTAAACGCGATAAACGAAAAACATTGTGAGAGACTGTAATTTAGATTTCTCACAATCTGTTACTAACGGCAAAGTAGTAGTTATTGTTGGTGACTTCAACCTCCATTTGGATAAAAAAAACGATACTGACTAGATTATATTAAATTCGATAGTTGTCTAGAAACCGTTGGCATGAAACATTTTGTCCAAGGATTTTGATGTCGTTATTACGATATTACGAGAAACACTGGCAAAACCATGCCAAATACATATGTGGTTGACCCAGCGTTACCAGATTCTAATGAGGAAAATCACGTGACCACTTTGCCATTCATTCAATGTTGAAGTTGAAAAGCCACCTCCAATAAGTAAACCTTTTATAGAAATATCGATTCACATTACATTATTCAAAAATAACATCAGTTCACCTGATCTCTTTGATCAAAATTTGATTTTTAAGACTTGGATGGCCATTTGAAACAACTGAACGATAGTTTAATAGCGCTTATTGTAGTTTTCGAAACCATCACTCTCAGACCGACAATCAACGAATATGAATCAAACATCTTGTACAGAAATGGATACAGTCAAAACTCAGAAAAGATCGGGGAATATACTTAAGGGAGTGACCTTGATATAATTTTTGTCAAGAATACCGCTTGTGTGCACGCTAGGAGCCTTCTTGATCTCGCTTGAGCGGATGAATATTGTTCACCTCTTGTTGAAGACCCTCAGGCGACATCAAGGTGCAGACAGGAATAAAAGCCCTGTCCTTGATAAACTATGTATCGTGTGCGTTTTTGTCACATGCACATTCACTTCATATCCTTTCATTTTTCCTATTAAATCAATGAGCAACTACAAGCTAACTCTCAAAGCAAGGACGAATCATTTTCTATTCAGAAAAAATGAGTCCTTCATTACCAAACATTGATATTTAAATTGCTACATACCGAAGTTACTGTAAATTAAGATACATATGACCAATTCCACAGCTAATTTCTCCTCATTGCCGCTCGCTTAAGAGTAATCGTTTGGAAGACCATTAATTCAAAAACATTTAACAATTGACGACATAGAACAAATAACCAATATCATCTAAAACAGAAAGCCGAAAATCAGATGAGCTAGACAAAGGTTTGCAGTGCTTTACTCTGAGGGGGGTGACACAGTTTTGGGAAATGGGAAAAAGGGGTAAAAATTGGAAAAAAGATGAAAAAAATAAGGAAGAGGGAAATCACTAAAATGTGGTAAACGGGAAATTTAACTACCTTAAAAAATAAATAATGATTAAATATATCAAAAGTGGAAGCTTTTTAAAGGTTTGTTATCACAAGATCAACTTCTTGGTTGTTCCTATGGGTAATTTGGGTTTTAAATTTTCTAGTTCCAGACATTATTTGGTAGTCAGAGAGATTTAACTGAAGGAAATGAAATTATTTTCACAGAAAGATCTAGAAATTCATAGAGAGTCACTTGACAAACACAGCAATGATGACAATGAAGGACAATGAACATGAATCATTTGTTACCAGGCAACGGTAGAAGACTTCCTTCATACTAAAAGAATCTATTTTGCTTGGTCACATTTTATTCACTATCATTGACTTGATTGAGCAGTGACATTAATTGATATGTAAATGTGCCTCATGTTTGTCTTGAATTGATATTTTTCAGCTCTTGAACAAAGTAACAATGACCGTCGATCAGGTTAATCGTGTTCATGTATCCCCAACTTTCTGTCATGCTTGTCTGTCTATTCATCACAAAGTTTTTCAACTCAACTCCTCTGATACTACTCGGCAAAACTAAATGATGTAGCAAGCACCACTGAAATGTAGTTGTGTATATTACGTTTTATCATATCACTGACATAAATTTGACCAAACATGGCAGGAAAGACGTATGGAAACTCCTTTATAAAAAGTACTCATGTACGTCATTCTGATCCGTTTAAAATATGACCACCAGTGCATAGCATAGTATAATATTTGACCCGGTTGGAAGACATCTAATCTCAACTGGCTATTGCCAAGGTGAGTTTTTGCCATCACTTGTCCAAACTTTTTATTCAAAGATCTTAATCTCTGAAACTTTTGGGCCAATTGAAACCAAACTTGGCCACAATAGTCATTTAAAGATGGTCCCCTGCAAAATGTTGTTTTTTCAGTACCTCGCTATATTCAAGATAGCCGTCAGTTGGGATCATTATTATTTAACATTGGATCCTACGCGAAAACACATTTAAAGATCTTGTTTGAAATTGCTGAGCCTATGGGAACCAAACTTGGCCATAAAAGTCCTTGGGTGGCCTCCGCCAAAAAAGGCATAAGGAAGAATCGTGGGTATTTTATTCATGAGATAAAACACGTGACCACGTCCCTTTTCGGTGAATTACTTCCCTTTATTAAAGTTTAACTTCGAAAGTACATCTCAGTTTTCCTGATTATTTTCATATTACCCCCGTCTTTTATCTAAAAGTACTGTATTAATGTTATCTTGCGTAATGAAAAGTTCTTGTTGTGGGAATTTTAAAACATAGAAATCGTGGATAAATCAGTGTATGGAAGGATTTCTCGTCGCTGGAAAGCTTGGAATTACACATTTTCAATTTGATTTGGCCGTGAATTTTCACGAGTAAGTTTAAAAGAGACAAATGTTTATGAATCTATGTGAGTTATATTTCACCGTCATATGCGGACAAATTTGCTACATATTTATCTTTGATATGTATTTTTCTGTCAAAGATAGCTTACCTGGCAGTTTTACAATGGCTTCTACAGTAAAATTTGTATGATCCCGCTTCGAATTTCAAACTTAATTGGCTGGAAAATTTTCATTATTACAGATAAGTATTTACGTATAGTAAAGATGTAAACATTGTACAGAATCTTGCTAGATGCGGACAAATTTGTTCTGAAGTGTATTATTAGATAATTTTGCAAAATTTCAATATCTCTTCTATGCATTTCAACTAAACATTGCCGACAAGCAAGAGTTTCAGGATGGCCGCTATGCAAATTAGTAAAGTACCCCTAATTTTGCCATATGGTGTTCTTAACATTCGCGCTTTATCAAGACTGGCCGCCATCGTGGAACATACTAGTAGTTTTAACATTGCACCCTATGCGAAAACACATTCCAAGATCTCCTCCTCTGCAATTGCTGAGCCAATTGGAACCAAACTTGGCCACAATAGTCTTAAGGTCGTCCAATGTGAAAAAGGGTGTTTTTTACATGTATGTTCGCTCTATATCCATGCATGATAAATGCCAGCAGTAAACATAGTTTAAAATTGGATTCTACATGAAAACACATTCAAAGTTCTTCGCTGCAACTGCTTACCCAGTTGGAACTAGACTAGGCTACAATAGTCCTTTGATGATCCCATGCAGAAGAGGGCGCCAAAGTTGGACCCAACTGAAACACCTTTAAAGGGTCTTGTAATCTGAGAACACGCTAGGCAAAGACTGTCTGTGTTAGCCGGAGTCCAGGTGAGCGATACAAGCTCTTGAGAGCCTCTTGTTTTCATTAATCTACTCTGAAAGTATTATGTTAAATTTGACCAAGATGTACTGGAATAACATATGAAAGGTCCTTTACGAATTATGCTAATTTATATGGATACGACAAAAATACATGTCCGCCAGCGTAATATTTTACGAAAGGATATGGGGTAAATGAACATGAGACCATAACACATATGTTAACTCCAACTGCAATAATTTTAATGAGCTGTATGGCCATTTCGGAAATTCATTCCTCATCAGCAGCACTAGAACCCAAACAAAGGCAATCCTAATTTCAAAAAGTGTTTGAAATGCATAAAACCAAACGAAATCCGAGTTATCAGTAATATTAAATATAGTTAAGGACAAAACTACGTTGGAGGGAGTTAATCCTTAGGTTTTAGAATTTACATAAATTTAGATAATAGTAATTGGACAAAGTGTACACACGAGATATTATCTCATGTACAAGTACACCATATCTAAGAAAAATAAAGAGCATACATCTATACCACGGGGAATTGTTTTACCAACTCCACACTGCAATAAAAGACAAACTCTTGTATTAAATATTTTACGAAAGGATATG
Source organism: Modiolus philippinarum (assembly GCA_002080025.1). Classification (NCBI taxonomy): domain Eukaryota; kingdom Metazoa; phylum Mollusca; class Bivalvia; order Mytilida; family Modiolidae; genus Modiolus; species Modiolus philippinarum. The sequence continues at coordinate 15,539 of MJUU01002717.1, read as the reverse complement.
GAGTAAATGAACATGAGACCATAACACATATGTTAACTCCAACTGCAATAATTTTAATGAGCTGTATGGCCATTTCGGAAATTCATTCCTCATCAGCAGCACTAGAACCCAAACAAAGGCAATCCTAATTTCAAAAAGTGTTTAAAATGCATATATTTAGGTTAACACTAGACCCTTACTTGATCATCTCTTCTGAAACCACAGAAGCAAATTCAACCAAACTTTTCAGGGATACTTTATGGAAGGTCTTTTACAGAAAAAGCTCATAAAAAAGATGACTGCAAGTGAAGAACATTACACCAATTAGACAATGATTATTGTATCAGCTGCTATGAAATGTTTGGAGTAAATTTGACCAATACGTACTGAAAAGATGTATGGATGGTTTCTTTACAATTGTTCATATGAGTCTTCCAGACAAAAAGACAAGACTGACAGCATGGAATATTAATTTAACATTTTAGCATATGAAAAAATCATATTTTGATTATTTCCTCTCAAAAAACTTAATGAAGCAAATTCAACCATAATTTACAAGAATAATGCATGGCAGCCCCTTGATAACAAATATCCCATAGTTCAGGGCCAGAAGATTGTGATGTCAACCGTCAAACTTGTGCATTGGTGATTTCCTTGTTTAAGTAACAAATTTGTGAACGACCAGACTCTATCAAGGAAGTTAATGTATGGACCACGTTCCTTTGAGTAGCGAATTAGTTTGGAGAAATAAGATTCATATGCTGGTGCTGTTTGAATGTTGCTACAAAGAAAGGGGAAGTTGACTTGGAAAAGTAAAGTATCGCGTTTGTGATACGGCCTGTAGTTTTAAGTCTACATATGTTGTCAATTTCCAGATTATGGTCAAGGAATAACGCCGATGTGGAAAGTGTTGTGGTATCTTTAAGTTTGAGCTCTTTTGGTTAGATATGGTCAGGGAAATCACCAAAGCTAGGGTTGTTCAGTGAAAAGGTATGCTCTATATAACGGAGGCTAAAATAAAATAGATGGGCTTATTCTTTACTTTAAGTTTGAAAAACCCTTCAATTTGTCCAGCCTTTGTTCAGTGGAGAAACATATCAGCTGAAAGAATTGCAAAGTTTATGCCCATTTGAATTTCTTAAGTCTGTAAAAAAACAAGTCCTCCAAACTTACAAATATGTTGTGGATTGCAAACTCTAACATTTAATCAGTCCTTTCTTTGTATATTTTTTTTCTCAAATTCGTTGTCGTATTTCACAAAGTATGCTTTACCTATTACAATATATTTATATCTTTGTTCACCGTTTTTATGGGAGAAACATCTTTAAGTCGAGATTTCAGCAGTTCATGAGAAATGGCAGTATATAAGTGCAGGGAAGTCAAAAGTTTAAAAGCTGTTACAGTGTGAAAATGATCTTAGGGTTCAAGATGTCATATACATCTTTAGTTTTTCAACATTCACATTTCATTTGTACCGCTTCTTGAAAAGCAAGAATCAAAATATATCTGAAGATCCTGTTTTACAGCTGTCAAGATGGATGTTAACAGCTTAGAAATAGGTTTTGTAGAACATTTATTCACCAGCCCAGTAGTCAGTACTTCGGTGCTGACCCGAAAGCCGATTATTTTTGAAACCTTCCAATATCTAAAATTTTGTAAATTGTAATGAAAACTAAGGAGTATCTCCCTCATGCAAAGCTCTGTCCTTAGCTGATTTTGGCTTTAAATTTAGATCACTTTGGTTATTTGTTCTCTATCAGTTTTTAAACATCTTTGAGTTTATGGTCTTCCAAACGTTTAGATTTTATCTGCACTGATGAGACATAAGTTGTAAATGCGCATATGCAGAAAGTAAATTCACAGTGACTTCGGTATTTAGTTATTTGCAGATCTAGTGGTGTGTAAATTAGTTAAATTTGTGTATCCAATACAAAGAGTGGAGAGTTTATTCTGTGTCAATGAAATAATCGGATTAGGAGTAATTTAACACCAGAAAGAGAATCTTATCTGATGTTGATTGAATCATCTTTTGTTACCACAGATGAATCTGACATCAGTTCACTTGATATCTTTGATCAACTGTTTGCAAAAACACTTTGCTTATTTACTTAAAGTTTGTTGACGATCCCGCATTCATGAGTCTAAAAGCATAAATGAAGCATTACTCGACATCTAGCAATGAATTTCGCAAAAACCGGTGCTATGGGACGTCTTGTCTTTGGACTTTGATTTTTGTAAATTTCAAACCTTTGTTCCTTCGGTATTCTACTGCCGTTGTTTTCAACTTACTATGAGGCATGAGCTTTGTCCATTGTTTAGGATCTAATGGCAACCTCAAGATGTAAACAACAATAAAAGCGTTGTTGCATTGCTTTGATTTACGATGAATTTGTAGCAAGTTTTTCTCATTAGTATTTATTCATTTATGTGCATATTTTTTAAAGATTTGGGTTTATCTCCCCTGCAGTGTAGAGTGCGTAGAAAAATTCCCCGCGAGAGAGTTGTATGCTCTTTATACATTTCAGTTATAGTGTTTTTGTTCTTAAGATAATTTCTTAAATGATAACACTACCATTTTTTCATAATTTTGGAATTGTATTTCTGCAATTCTTAAACGCTATTCCGACTACCTGTTTGTAATGCTCACATTTCACTATTGTTTACTGGATCTCCATCAATTCTTAATATTTTTGAGTTTATGGCCCTCCAAATGTTAAGATTTTTATCTGCACTGAACAGACAATAATTGTAGTAGAAATGGCCAAAATGGCAGAAACTAAATTCACAGTAAGTTCGGTATTTTGTTATTTTTGCCAGCTTTCATCAGGTTTCATTATTTATACCATTTTTTTTTGGGGGGGAAACTTTCTTTTAATCCAAAACTGCACCTTTATGCAGTAATTCTATGTCATTTCATGGTCATTTATATAAATAATTAAACCTGATTCTTAATATCAAAAATCGTAATATCAAATGATCACTGGTTTATTTTTAATAATTCAAATAAATTTCAATTATTAGAATAGATTAAATAAACATCTATTAATTAAGGATATTACTCTTAATACCTATAAAATAAGTGATGTCTATCAGGTTAATTAGATTTCTACGGACTTGTGAACAGGAAATGTCCTTTCGAATCAGCAGTTTTATTGCCCGCAAATAAACTTTCCAATAGTAGAGATACAATTCTGTATCATTAAGAAAGAATCAGAAACAGTTGATCGAATGTATTTTGAATATTAAAGGCGTATCAATAAAAATAAATTAAAGGAACAGATATTTCTAATTAATTTTTAAAAATGAACAGTAAAATTGTATTCTTTATTATTATAAAATATTTTTTAGATAAAACAGAAAAATATTTCTTTTTATTGTTTTCAAGATTTAAATTTCAAAAATACTTTTTTATGAATAAATAGGCAAAATGGTATAAAAAATAATTAAAATAATCAAATAATGATTTCAATACTAAATCTTTTTTTATTGGTTTCATCCAAAATTCTTTAGCCAATCAGATAAGCTAATCGGTAATTGATGTTTTGGTCGGTAAACTAGAGCTACCTACCGATAAACATGGTTTTCCTACTTTTAGTTAATTCCGCGCTGTAAAACCTACTTTACCGGTAAAGTAGGTTTAGCAATAAAAACTCATAGGAAGCGGAGGTTAACATGCATTTAATTTTGGAAACTTCCATTACCGCTCGGTAATGGGGGTTGTTTGTAGGTAAACCGGGATTACCGGTCGATAAACCTGGTTTTCATAGGTGTTTGTTAAAGTAGCATAGGAAGACCCACTTTACCGACCGGTAAAGTAGGTTAAGCAATAAAAACTCATTGGAAGCGGAGGTTAACATGTATTTAATGTTGAAAACCCCCATTACCGGTCGATAATGGGTGTTTTCTAAGCTAAATCAGGATTACCGACTCGGTAAACCGGAATTTCCTGCGATAAACCCGGTTTGCCTAAGTTTTGGTTAATTTTCCGTGCCATACCTCCCCATTGATTTAGAAAAAGCGTTTGATTCTATATCTTGGGAATTCATACAAAGTGTTTTAGATTTCTTTAAATTCGGAAATTCCATCAAATACTGGATTAAGTTATTTTATACCAATATAGCAAATTGTGTACCTGAAATTGTTTTCTCTCACAATTATTTTATGTAGAAAGGGTTGCAGACAAGGAGTTCCTTTATCACTCATAAGTTTTCCTTTTTTGTGTTGAAATCTTAGGAATTATGGTGAGAAAAACAAATACATCACTGGAATTACAATTGATGAGTCTTTGGATGCATCTCTCTGTACTCTATAAAATATGCTGATATGTCAAGTTTAAATATAAACTTAGAAAAGGCAAAGGTTGTGTGGATAGGAAAGAAAATAATAAGTAGTGATACAATGTGTGTTAAGTGGGAATTGGAATGGAGATTCCAGCAGATTTTTATTATTGGGAATTAATTTCTCAGTAAACATTGATGAAATATACTCCGAAGTTCAAGGAAATTAGAAAATATATTACAAGTATGAACTAATCAACTATCATCACCGATAGGGAAAATAGCTATTATTAAGACTCAAAAAAATATCAAAGCTGAATCATTTATTTCTAACATTACCAAGTCAAAAAGCAAATATTATGACTTAGTTTAGTAATAGTTTGTTTCCTTTTATTTGAGACCATAAACCAGATAAAATGCGTAGAGATGTTTTGTGCAAAGATAAAGATGTAGGGGAATTAAAGATGTTAAAAAATTGAAAAATTATATGAAATTAACATAGATTTGCAGAATTTTTTACAATAATTAAAAAGTTGGTAAGTTGCTGATGTTTTCAGAAAATTTGAACCCAATAAGTCTTCAACATACAGGATCAACAAAAGAGTTAAAAACCACTTTTGGCAAGAAGTTTTTAATTCATTGAGTAAATTAAATTCTAAGCAAAATTGAAAAGAAATATATGAACTCAGTGCAGTTAACATATGGAATAATGAAAAAATTACAATTGCAGATAGCCCTATACTACACCTGTATAATGATTGGTCGAAAAAGGATGTTAATCTTGGTGGAAGCTGTATACTGAGGGTACATAACTTTGTCAGTTGGTAATGGGTCTGGAGCTGGCATGTCAGTTAACTGTTAGTAGTCTCTTGTGATTTCATGTTTTTGTCCGTATATTTAGTTCTTTCAGTTTCATTTTTCACAATTGACTCAGTCCTGTTGCCAGCTGAATTTTACTGTTGTAACGATAGTTTTTTTTATTTATCACATTGCCTGTAGAGGGAAGGTGTGGGCCCAATAAAACAAGTCTAACCCCGCCGCAGCAGGTTTGCGCCTGTCCTAAGTCAGGAAATTTATTAAGCCTTTGTGTGTCTTGTCTTTTTTCTAGTTAGTTTACTCTATGTCTATAGGAGTCTAGCATGATGTTTATTTCACTGAACTTGAATACTCTTTATTCAGGGGCCGACTCCGACCTGCTGTTGGGTGTGGGGTTTTCTCACCGTTCATTGAAGATCTTATGGTGGCTTTGAGTTGTTATTACTCCCCTTTGGGTCGTTGTCTCTTTGACACATCCCCCGTTTCCCTTCTTTTTTCTGTTAATTAAGTAAATAATTAAATACTGAAGTTACAGCGAAATAATTTTCTGCATATGTGCATTTCGACCTCTTATCTCTCTTCAGTGCAGATAATGATGTTCTTAATGAATCTGGTAGTTTAATGTCTTTTCAATTATTCCAGCAAACTTATAATATTAACACAAATTTTTAGATATCAAGGTGTCCTTTCTGAAAGTAAAACTTATATGCGATCACTAATAGATGTTCAGATGATTTAAATAAAACTTATGGTCCTATGAATTTGAAAATATTTATGAAATCTAAAAAGGGTTCCAGACATATGTATGAAGTTTTAGATAAAAATCAAAAATGTAAGGTAAAATTGATACAATTTTTAGTAAAGAAATTGAATGGCCACATGTATATCTTTTGCCATACAAAACTATGAAAAACTCAGAAAAAACTGGTTTCAATACAGAATAATTCATAGAATTAAAGGCACAATGAATTGTATAAAATGAAACTGAAAACCTCAGATAAATGCACTTTCTGTTTACAGTCATCTGATTTTCTGGGCTTGTGATGAAATTTCACAACTTTGGAATTATTTACAGGAATGGATATTGGAAAAAAAACTGAACTATATCTTCCTCTTAATTTGGAGATTGTATTATTTGGAAATTTAAACAAATCAGACATGAATTATGTTCGAAATTAAATTATTTTTTACCCAAAATGTTCATTTATCAATGAAAATTAAATGGGGACCAACTTCATGTCTGTGCCTTAAGAAATTATTTAAAGAAAACATTTCAATTGAAAATTACTATACTTCAAGAGGAAACCTTTAGAAAAAGCAAATACATGTAGCTGTTGGAACCCCTGGATACCAATTCTTAATAATTAGCAGTATTACATTTGCATATTGCAGAATGCAAAGATTAGAACTTGTAAGGAAATGGTTTGAAATGTGCATGTGTGATTGAGTAATGCATGTTTTTCCTGGCTGCACACATAGGTATTTTGGACAGTAATTGTGTGCAGCTAGTCACAATTGTAATTTGTTATATACTTCGTATTGCATAAGTATGAGTGGTGTATGAATGTGTTCTAATTTAGTCATAGGCATATGCACTATTTGTTGTAAGTCTTTTATTTATTTATTTATTTTTTTTTTGAAAATAAGCATCTAAACTATACAATCCTGTATGATCAAATTCAGTTGATTTTAAAGGCAACATCAAATTTTTAATTGATAATTACAACAAACTAAAAATGTTCATATAAGTAATAAAATTATATTTGTCTCACGAATTTTTTCAGTCCACACCCATGGTCTTTTCTGAGAATATATACTTTCTTTTTAATTATATGTTTATGGATTTATTTACTTATACAGTTTGAGCTCACAAAAAACTAGTATTTAAAAACGATTTCCAAAAATAATATTTTTATCTATTCAGATTTTTTATATTTACGTCTACACTGGGGATAAGTATGTTATTGATGCCTATTGTCCTTGCTTGTTTATAACCATCCCATACTGTTAATATGTATCTTTATTCGATGCTAAAATTAAATATTATTAATGTGTTTTGTCAATAAAGAATTATAAAAAAATACATTTTTTTTAAAAAATCATAAACAGTGTACATCATAGCAGCTTTAACGGCCAAAGAATTTATTTGATTTCATATATAAGATAACTATACTACTCAACAAAAGAAACGATACACAGTTAATTTGTAAAAATTTTTGTCTGTCGAAATTTAAAGTTTTTATTTTAGTGTATAAATATATTCAACGCCAAAACGCATTTGTTTTTTTCCTTTTTAATCAATTCCGAAACAGATACGGTGAAAACCCGGAATGGAATTTTTCCACCAATGATCGACTTAGCCTTTAACTGATGAATGATTCAATTTGTTTGATATCAATAATAGGGCACTTCATCAGGTTAACAATTTGCCATTTTACAAAAGTGGAAAGCAATGTCTAATGTCGATGCCCTGTTCAATCCAAAATCAACGCTAGCAATGACTTAGCACGATCAGATCGCCGATCTTGATTTTTTTCCCCGCTATCCATTGTTACGTGAAAATAAGAACAAAATAAAGACTATTGTTTAATCTGAAGCAAACATGCTAACCGAATGATAAATCACGTTGCAGCAGATCCCTTGAGACGTGGCAAAGTCAAGATCGCGTAACATGCGTTTTTCACTTCGGAGAGCAGTAAATGAAAATGAAAATAGGCCGGAGGAATTCATGGTCGAGTTTAGAAGTCAGTTGGTTGGTTCCAGAATGGGATGCTCTGGTAAAAGGAAAATGCAAACATACTCACTTCTTTCCTCTACAAGTAGAATCTCCGGATAATGACCTTGGCCGTGACCGTGACCGAGGATTGTTCAGAAATTGTTATATACATTTTTGGGCATAATCTTTATTCTTTCCTGCCAAAAATACATTTTATCTACGAGTTATGGTTTTCTGCTAGAAAGTAAATACATCGGCAAACGAATACCGAAGCAAGAAAAGGAAAGGAGAAATTCTAATATCATAAATCCAACATCACGGCAATTCACAGCAACACGAATTGAGACAGTATGACAAGGACAAAACAAATAAACAAAAATGAACAAGAACGCCACAAAACTAAAGCACTAGTAGTGTGAACCCCTATAAAACCTGAGGTATCATCAGGTACTCCGGAAGGGTAAGCATGATCTGCTCCACGCGTGGCACCCGTCACACTGCCAGTGAAAAGTCCGGTTTTGTCACAGTCAGTGTTAGCCAGTCCGGTAACAAACTCTGGATCTACCCAAAAATATCTGTTCTCATTTGTGAAACAGAAACATTGTAATGGTCTGTCAAATCGTGGTGACGACCCTAAAACTTCTGTAGTGATAATTGCAACAGTGACTGAACATACCCTTTGAGACAGTAATTTCGCTCTGTTGACAAAATCGCTGTACAAACTACAGGCACGGCAATAGCGAATGAGTTGTGAAATGTACACGCCATATGGCGGAGAAGTGGGAATATTACTGCTCAAAAACGGGAAGTTCACTATTGGAAAGTCGAAATCATCACGCTTGTCGTAAAGTTTTGTTTTCAGACGTCCAGTGTTGCCAATGTAGAGGTAAAGGTCCAGGTATGATTCTGATGATGATTGTAAAATGTTATTCCTAATAAAATCTTTGTAACATTCTTTTGTCGAGTAGTATAGTAACATGACTTTAGAGATTGGAACTTTTTTTTTAAATCTTTAAAGCTTTTATTCAACAAAACTGTTAACATTACCTCTACAAACTACACTTTTGTTTGAAGAGAACCCTTTATATTAATTATCTGAATGCCAGGGTAACATCAGATAAAACATTTAAAACAAGTCGTGTTAGTTTTACATAAATAGTACAATACAAAAATCGATTCTATAATTCATTAACAACATAATACACTTTTGGACTTTCTATTACTATTTCCCATTTTTTAAACATATACCCCTATTAATATTTTCAAATTCCATTTAAAATTTATGAAATTGTTCTCTTATTATGAAAAAATAAAAGTACACTTGACACATGACATAATTGACCGAATAAATGGTTGACATATATATAGGTCATAGCACCTGTTGACCACTACGTCATGATCAAAACATGCTTAAATTAATAGCACACGTGTTTATCTAGAAATGGATTAAAATAATTCTGGAATACAACGAAAATTAAGGTAAGTAAATCAAATAATTTGCATTACTTAAGAGATCTGTGTTTTTCTTATGTTTGTTGGAATATACAGAAATATGAACCAAACACACGCCACCCCTTTATTACTCATTGTTTTCAAACACTTGCTGAAATTTATTTACAAAGTAGAGATGATTTTTTGTTGGATTAAAAAAAAGATATGTTTTCATTTCATTTTTGAAAACATTGATTAGATTTACTGGTTTTGTTCTCTTTTCCGTTACATAGTAGGATTTATATATTGAGAACCCAAAAATAGTAAGTATTATATTTAAGGGGTGTGTTTTTTCCTCCCTTATCTTATAACCAAAAACAATATGTTTTAATTGTATTTGAATACTTATTCCCAAACTGTTCAATGTTTCAATGTTTCATAAAATGTTTTCCAGAGAAATTCTAATGTTTTGCATTCTATAAAGAAATGCTGATATGTGTCAATTTCATTACACACAGCACAATTTGGACTATTTATCAGTTTCCACTTAAAAAGTTTCTCCTGATTAGGCAAAATATGACTAAGTAATTTCCATTTGAATATTTTAAGTTTATTTAAATATAAATCTCTAAATATAAATTCGAGACAATTTTCAACTATTGAACTACGGACATTTAGTTCTTTTTCCATTTTTGTATACCAATATTTTTTTCTTCTTTATTCGATACTAAATAGTTATAAATTTGTTTGTTACCAAGAGTTTCAATTTGTATAAAGTTATTTCCTAGTTTAATCCTATTTTTATATATTTTGACCTTTGTATTCCTTGATTGGAACTCTTGTGTAGTTGAAGGTAGAAATTGGCGTATCAGTACCAATAAGGAGAATGGTTGAGGGGGATCTGATCCCGGAATTCCGTAAAAAATTACTTTCAAATCCCGAATTTCGAAAAATGATATCTCGATCCCGAGTCCAGAAACATAAATGCTTGTCGACCTTCAGGAACTAACATAAGCCCCATTAGTAAAAGTAATATAGTGTTTTGATGCAAACCTAAAAATAGTAATACGGTTTCTTTGCAACATCTCTGTAAAATTTCATACAATTTGGAACATTTTCAACGTTCCCCTCCTTTTGTCGTTTCCATGACAACTTCCTTCATTAGCCTATAAATTAGTTCTACACTTTACCGCAATTTTTCTATAAAATTTCATCGAATTTGGAACACTTTTAATTTACCCGCCAAAATTTCAAGACTTGAATGCACAATTAAGGATGGGGATCAATCTTTCTGTAAATAGGTACAAGTTCATGGTCTGAAGAGAAAGAATCATAAAACCCAGAGCAAAAACTATGTTTTAGCGACTTAAGGAAGTACGGGAGTTTAAAACTGCGCATCATTCTAACGCATCTGACAAAAACTAAAATTGGCCATGGGAATGTTAACAAAATGATTTTTCAATGGCTTAAAATAATTAAATTTGATCAAATTTTTATCGGGTAACCATACTATATATTGTACTTTTTCAGCAAAATCCTGTTTTATTAAGGGGTGATAATTTTAAAGAAATAATAGAATAAAATCGTTTTTTTTTTTGCCATTCAATAAAAAAATTTGTTCGGTGACCCCAAACTTTTTTCATGCAAATCAAAGGAAAGTATATTAGGTAATTATTTACCAAATTTAAAAAAAGAACTATCTGATGTAATATAATAACTGAAATATTTTTTTTTTTAATTTCTCCAATTTCCCCTTTTATTTCAATCAAAAAAGCTAATTTTCTAAATGAAAGGTTTCTCGTAGAGCCCTAATTTTTATTTCATTTTTGTATGGTCTATTAACAAAGTACCAAAGTACTTAATCAAAATAAATTATCAGAGACAAATTCAAAAAATGAATTTAATTAGTATGGGAAAATGTTTTTCCAATATATTGCAAACTAAACTCGAACACCACAAATTATAGTTATAAAATTCTGTTCTATGATTGCATGAAATAAAAGTGACAACAGGAAACACCTACAATGGCTGAAATTTATAATAACATGCCACAATCTGCTAGGGAACTTCACAAGAAAAACACAAATTGGACAAAAGACAAATGTAAACAACGATAGGAACTCGGGATAGCCGGACTTGGTACCGGCACAAGCAAAAGCTAGCGGTAGGGTAAAACCGGTTTATGGGTATCCAAACCTCCCCTTTATCTGTCCCGTTTCCCTATAGTTTAGTAAACATACGAATAAAACCCGATACAGGTAGACTACTAACTCCATGACCACAATCTTGAAACAGAAAATATGACAATGCGTAATTTTGAAAGATGGGTCAAGGGGTGCTCGCCGCTAAACTGTCAGCTAGCTAAAGGAGCCTAGTCTGCTTGTAAAACACTGTCGCACTACGAAAGAAAAATCAAACTCAAACTTCCCGCAGGATTTGGTCAAGAATAATCATATATTTCAGTAGAAGTTTCAGTGAAAGGCTAGCATGTATCTAAAATTTTCAGGTCACTAGATTGTGTATATGACTACACAACATTGCCACAGTTACATAGGTGGAACATAGTAGATAGACTGTCATTGTCAGCTACAGATATAAATCGCTTTGGTGATTTTCTTCATCTTATTTATCCAAAAGAGCTTGTAATTAAGGATACTACAGCTACTTCCACATCGGCTTCGTTCCTTGACCTTCATCTTGAAATTGACAACAGAGCTACATTACAAACTAGCCTATGTGACAAACGCGATGACTTCACTTTTCCAATAGTCAACTTCTCTTTTCTTTGTAGCAACATTCAAAAAGCACCAGCATATGGAGTTTATATCTCACAACTCATTCACTACTCAAAGGCTTGTGGTCGTTACAGTGACTTCCTTGATAGTGCTCAGTTGCTTACAAATAGACTACTTAATCAAGGGTACGTTACCAAAAACTTAAAGTCATCACTACAGAAGTTTTACGGTCGACATCACGATCTTGTGGATCGCTATGGGATATCTGTTTCCCAGATGACAACAGATCTTTCCCTCTGCAACTAAAGTTTGTTTTTCCTCTATCGGATTTGACTTTACTACCGGATTTGACATGTTCAACACGGCGGGTGTCTTATAAGAAGCAGGAGATGCTTACTCTACCGGTACACCTGATCTCATCCATGGTTTTTATTGGGTCCGTGTTGTTCATCTGTATGTGTGTCTTCATTTTTCTTTTTTGTCTCGTACTTAAGTGTTTTCCTTGTTTCTTAGTGTGTCCGGTGTTGCCATTGTCCATGGATTGTTCGTTTTTTTGATTGACGGTTCGGTTCTCACTTACTATAAAAATAACATGGTAAAAAACCAACACGACAAGATCTACCATTTCCTTCAATTGTGAAGATAAACAATAAAAAGTTATTGCATGTAACTTTTGAATTTTCTAATTTTCGATTATTTTGGCCTCATATTTACAAACGTGGTAGAAAATTTGCAAACAGGACATAAACATATCAAACAATATATCCGTAAGCATGAAGTAGGCGAGTTAACTGGAAAAGGGGACACACAGTGCATATTATGATACTAAGCTTTAGACCAAATTTTAAACAATTAATATATCCACAAGCTGAGAATGATTTACGAAAATGTGCAGACATGCGAGATGGATAACATAATACATGTATATTGCAAATAAAAAAATCAAGTACCACAAGGCAATATTGAGAAATTGAGGTAGTTTGGGGATCTAAAATACAATTGTTTTTTTCCTTATTTTTCTGTTAGTGAAAGGGTAGGAAAAGCACTTCAATTTTGTCTGTAAAATACGAAAAGGTCATCATACCAGTTATTTCAGAAAAAGCTTCTGAAATAAACACGATTTTGAGCTTTATGATATAGTCTAGATAGGAAATTAATACAATATTAGAATTTTAAATGGATGAAATGAAAATGTAATGCAAAGAGTTATGTTTGTGCTACAAATGTGTCCTTGTGAATGTTTCGTTACTTTAAAGATTTAGGAGAGGTTTTCGAAATTTTATCAAAGTACTGTTTTAGGGTTAAGGAATTAAGCAACATACACTGTGGATTAAAATTGGTTTTATCCAAGGGATAGTAAATGACATTAACCAATCCACTACCAAAACAGATCTTTCAAAACAATATATGCCTCATTGATAGCGTGACGGGTTTCTCTAGCGGGGCAATGCATGCTTAGATGAACTACAATTAATACAAAGACCAGTCTCATCTATCGACAGTTATGATTTTTCTACACTTTATACTACCCTTCCACATGATTTGATTAAATCCAAATGGGGACAACTTATTAAATGGTCTTTTAAATTTTCTGGTCTGCAGTTCATTTGCTCTAACAAAAAGCAAGGATTCTTCTTTAATATTACCTACAATAATCATTGTTCCTGGACATGTGATGATATGATTAATGCACTCAATCTTTTGCTGGACAATATTTTTGTTCGTTTTGGGAACACTATTTATCAACAGGTCATAGGTATTCCCATGGGTACAAATTGTGCACCTCTAATTGCAGATCTTTTTCTTTTCTGTTTCGAACGAGACTTCATGAAAAAAACTTCAAAACGGAAACAATACCAAACAGTGATAATCTTATTTATATTTTCAATGATAACAGCAGGTATATTGACGATATCCTCACTAATGATAATCCCCAGTTTTTAGATTATGTAGATATTATTTACCCGCAACAACTAAATTAAAAAAAGCTAACAATGATTCTAAATACTGCCCTTTTCTGGATCTCACTATCATTATTTACTCCGGTAAAATAAAAACTTAAATATATGATAAACGGGATGATTTCGATTTCACTATCACTAATTTCCCTTTTCTTGACAGCGACATCCCTCTAGCTCGATCCTATGGGGTGCATATTTCTCAACTGGTACGATTCAGACGAGTGTCTTCTACTGTTTCGCACGAGTTTGTTCTACTGTTGACGATTTTAATGAATGTAACCTAACTACCACAGCCAAACTTTTACAACAGGGTTAGATATTTCATACGTTGTTGAAAACATTTAAGAAGTTTTATAATAGATATGAACATTTGATGTCTAAATATGGCGTTACTCGTAAACAACTTATTACTAAGGGCATTTCTAATCCTCGTTTTTACAGAAATATGGTAAAAAATGCCAGAAATGGATTAAAAATCCAAAAAACTAGGACGTAACTTACATTCTTTACGTAATAGGAGAAATTGACAAGATATTCTGCTTGCATCCGTTAAATTAGTTTTGAGACCAAATGACCTATAAATTTAGCACACATACTGGCCTCTCATTGATACTGCCGATGTCTACTGAAATCTATAATGATTCTTGACCAAATTCTTCGGGAAGTTTTGAATTTGATTTTTCTTCCGTCGTGTAACTGTGTTCTACCAGCAGACTAGGCTCCTCAGGCTAGCCGGCAGTTTAGCCGCGAGCACCCCTTGACCAATCTTTCTAAATTATGTATTATTTTTTTCTTTCCTTTCAAGATTGTGGTCATGGAGTTAGTGGTCTATCTGTATTTGGGTTATTCGTATGTTTATTATACTATAAGCAAACGGAACAGATAAAGGGGAGGTTTGGGTACCCATAAACCGGTTAAACCATACCGCTGGCTTTTGCTAGTCCCGGTACCAAGTCGTTGTTTACAGTTGTCTTTTGTCTTATTCGTCTTCTTCATGTGTAGTTCCATAGCAGATTGTGGAATTTAATTATAATTTTCGGCCTATGTAGGTGTTTTCTGTTATCTATTTTTTACATTTACCCTTTCGGAGCACCTGATGTCACTCCAGGTTTTCACAGTACTTCATACTATGAGTGCTTTAGTTCTTAAATGTCGTGTTATAGGTAATTTAATGTTGTAAGTATTCTATAATGCATTTTATTCATTGTTTTTAATTTGTATGGCCTTAATATGATGTAATTTGTTTGGCCTAGTTATGTAATTTGTTTACAATAAACAAGGGTCAAGGTTGTTACACCTTAGAACATGTGGAATATTCTAGAATTTAAATACAGATTTTAACACATAGATTTTTCTAGAGGTTTTCCTTACATAATCATTCTAGTCATGTGATTGTCAGTTGATTAGAATGTTCTAGTTAAATCTTGTGGATAGATTTTTCTAGAAATAATAAATGTATTTATATGAGGTAGCTGAAAAGGTTTAAGTCAGTCAGTTTAATAAGTTTATACAGGATTAATTAGTTTATACAGGATTATCACGCAGATCTTTCGTATTGGAAATCGACATCAATATCAAAAACCTATTGATGCTAAAATTAGTGCTATTTCTAGTTTTCCTAAAC
>MJUU01002712.1:7232-32734 GCA_002080025.1 Modiolus philippinarum | reverse complement strand
GCCATCTTAAGATATTATCTCTTCTAAATTTATGATAAAACCTCATTATAAACAATCTTTACAGAAATGTTAACTACCAAGATGAAGTAGACTTTGTAACAATTCACGCAAAATACCCAAGTTATTGTCATTGCAATTTCCAACAAGTGGCGTGACATAAGTAGATAATCTAGTCAAGTCGGAATTGATTGCTGAACATTGCCTTGTAAGTCAAAATGTTTTCAGGTCTGTCAATATTCCGCCCGGCCTAAATCTTTTCATTTGCAAAGATACCCCGTGAATCAAAGTTGCGGAGGGTATGATGTTTTTTGACTGGTCCGTCCGTCCGTCCGTCCGTCAGTCCTGTTCTTATCACTGCAACTCCTCTGTAACCGCTTGACGGATTGCTTTCATATTTGGTAGGATTGTTGTTCATGATGAGTAGATGTGCATACTATATCGCCACATTGATTGGATTATTTTTGTGGGAGTTATTGGACTTAGACTATTTTCAGCTAAAACAGCAAGTATCATCTTGTCCTGGGTTATTTCCGTTTAGATTCTGTTTTCAAATCTTCTTTGGTTTACTTTTCTCTTTTTACAGTTTTACAGTAATTCCCTGCTATCACTTTATTAAAAACAATTATTTGTTACATAATCAAGAGCCAAAAAAAAAGTGTTTTTGTACAATTTTTACAATTTTTTGCAAAAATACTTCCATAATCTTTACTTATTTCACATTGTAATATTTTTTGTATATAAATGTATACTGTGTCCTACATTGGTAAATGTATGCCTACAATTCAAACATCTTTCCTAAATACTGTAGTAGTAGCGGTTTGTCTTCATAGTCTGAATGGACTTTATTACTAACTTGGTTATGCCATGGTGAGTTTTTGCCATCACTGTGTCTTGGGTCTGTCAGTCATACACTTTTCATTCGAACATCTTTTTCTCTGAAGTTTTGCCAATTGGAACAAAATTTGGTCACAATAGTCCTTAGTTGGTCCCCTTTTAAAATGTGTCCGGCAAGTCAACACGCCATCCAATATGACTGCCAGTTGAATCTTTGTCGAAAAATAGACCCTATATTCCAAGATCTCTGAAACTACTGGGCCAGTTGGAACCAAACTTGGTCACAATGGTCATTATAGGTGGTCCTTTTTAAAAGAAATGTCTGGCAAGTCCACATCATATCCAAGATGGCCGCCAGTTTTAAGATTGGACCCTATGGGAAAGCATTCAAAGATCTTCTTCTCTGAAACCACTGAGGCAATTGGAACCAAACTTGGTCACAGTAGTCCTTGGGTGGTCCTCTTAAAAAAAAGTATCCGGCAAGTTCGCACGTCATCCAGGAGGGCTGCCAATGAGGAACTGTGTTGAAAAATTTTGACAATATTGCATAAATCTCCTTTGAAAATACTAGGCCAATTGGAACCAAACTTAGTTAAAATGGTACTTAGTTGGCCCCTTTTAAAAATGGCTGCCAGTGAGGAACATGGTTTTAACTTTGGATCCTATAGGGAAACACATTCAAAGATGTTCTCCTCTAAAAGTACATGGCCCATTGGAATCATACTTTATCACAGTGGTCCTTTCTTGGTCCTCTTCATAAAATGTGTCCAGCATGTCCCCATAGCATCCTAGATGGCAGTCAGCGGTGAACATTGTTTAACCTTGGACCCCATGGGAAATCATTCAAAGATCTCCTCTGAAAATACTAGACCAATTGTAACCAAAGTGAGACACAATGATGCTTAGATGGTCTTCTTTAAGAATTTTAATTAAGGTGACAGTCAGTCTACGCCCCATCAAAAATAGCTTCCAATGTGGAACATAGTTATATTTTGGATCATATAACATCAATGTCTATCAACAAACTTGAAATTGAGATCCTTAAACATTTGGATTATTTTGACTAATTGTTTAAGCCATGACCCAGGTGAGCAATACAGGCTCTTGGGAGCCTCTTGTTATGTAAAATATGTGGGGGCATGGGGTATGTGAGCTTGCTCACCAAGGTTCTTTAATTTTTAAACGTTTGGATTTCTCCTACACGATATCTATTTTAACACATCTATTTTTTATGTTTCAGGTAAAGAAATATGCCGAAATCATATAGCTGTGTATTCTGCAACAAGAGTCATATCAAGGAAAACTATAGACAACGTTTAACCAATGCTGAACTACGACAGTATGTTTCATCTACATTAAAGAAACAAGTTGATTCGAATGACGTCATTTGCAACAAATGTCGACTGAACTTCTACAGGCAGAAAAAAAATACCCAGTCTCCTCGTATAATAATTGAAGATGAAAATGAAGGTGGTGATACGCTTAACATTCATGAGGTTTCTAGAGAAAAAGAATTTCAGAGCCCAAAATCCATCATGCTTCCCATTTCCTCAACGTCAAAGTCACATCGACGATGTGTAGTGTGCAAAAAAGAAAACACAAAACGTACACGAATGATAGTAGTACCAGTAGAGGCTTCAACACAAGCTTTTATAGATAAGGGAATTTTAATTCCAAGTAATACTAGATGTTGTGCAAATCATTTGATAGGCAAGTATTTCCATGACCAATCATTAAACAACCTGGAAACTGTGTCAACTTTAACAGCATTTAACAGAACAGATCTAATTGAACTGTTGCAACGCACACGTCAAATGATTAAATCTAGTGGAAAACTTAATTTTGAAACACCTTTGCTATCAGATGAAGCTTCAGTCAACTTGACCGGACTTACAACAGGACAGTTCAATTCAGTGTACAATTCAGTCGGAGTCAAAATAAGATCGTCAGAAGCCCGCTCCTCGAAAAATTGTCTTGCAGTTCTTTTGGTTAAACTTCGCACGGGTTTACCAAATACAACTATCGGAACTTTATTTGGTATGACAAAGTACCAGGTGAGAAGATCTGTTCATACCGCAAGAGCAGCAATGATGACTCATTTTGTTCCTGAACACCTCGGGTTTTCGCATATTTCTCACGAGGACTTCGTTTCGCACCATACCACACCAATAGCAAAACAGATATTTGCTGGTAAAGATGAAACCAATGCCATTCTTGTGCTCGATGGCACTTATATTTACATTCAAAAAAGTTCCCATCACAGATTTCAGAGAATGACTTACAGTATGCACAAGTCCAGATGTCTTGTAAAACCAATGATGATTGTTGGCACAGACGGTTATATCGTAAGTGTCTTAGGGCCATATTATGCCGACTCTGCAAACAATGATGCTTCAATAACGAAACACGCCATAAAAACAAATGCAGATGAAATAAATGACTGGTTAAACTCAAATGACATCTTCATTGTTGATAGAGGATTTCGTGATGTATTGGACTTTTTAAGAAGTCACGGATTTCAGTGCGAAATGCCATGTTACCTTCAAAAAGGGCAATCTCAGCATTTAACAGAAGAAGCAAACTCCTCACGTTTGGTCACTAAACTCAGATGGGTTGTCGAGAGTGCGAATGGTAGACTCAAGCAATGGCAATTACTAAAACAGGTTATATCGAATCACTACATCCCATACATGGGAGATTTCGTAAAGATAGTCTGCTCTTTAATCAATTGTTTTCGAGCACCCTTAATAAGCGACTTATGTAATGATGATATTGGAATTGAAATGCTTCAAAAATGTCGGATGGAAAATCAGGTTCAGAAATATGTGGAGGAGAATAACTTAGCAAGGAAGAAATCGTGTTTTTCAGAAACTGATGACATTGACGACTTTCCAAGAATGTCCTTGCAAGGACTTAGAGATATCACTATGGGTGTGTACCAGATAAAGCAGGCTAAACGATATACAACTGAACATACAAATGAAGATGGGGTTTATTCGCTTTCATGGTGTAAACATCGTCCTGATTTGCTGAGAGTTAAGCTGGCATCAAGACATTCAACCTCAAAGGCATACCATGTATGGATCGAATATACTTCTGATAAGGTCACAGGGTGGTACTGCTCCTGTAAAATTGGTGCTCGTGTTGTTGGCTGCTGTGCCCATGTAGCATGTGTTATCTGGCACCTTTCATATAATAAATGGAATGTAAATGCACATGACAGGTCGTACGAATCAAAAATGTCAAACTCATTGATGGATTCAAGAAACATTCCTGAAACAGACATCGAAAGTGATAATGATAGTGATAGCTCTTCTGAGTTTGTGGAAGAATAGTACATTTATAAACTATATAGGTAGTACTAAGTACAGCTATCGTTCGTCGTTCTTCGTCTGTCTTCCGTCATCCGCCATGTGCCTTCCTTCAGACTGTCGTTCGTGTTTTGGCTTGTCTGTCATTTGTCGTGCATGTAAACTTATCATTCAAGGACTTCGCTTCTTAAACCAATTGGGCCAACTGCAACTATACATAGTCTAATTATCCGTCAGATATGTACTTTATTAAAATGGCTGCCAACATATGACATAATTTAACATGAATCCCAGCGGGAAACATACAAACATGCACTGAAACAACCTGATCAATTTTCACATTAAGTACACTTTGTTACACTGGTTCCTTTATAAATTATATTAAAATTTTATTTGACAGGTCCGAGTGGTATTCAAAATGGTGTCATCAGTGGATGCAGTTTAACACAAGACCATATGAAATTATATTCAGAAATTTTCTCCTCTGAAACCATTGGTCAAATTGGAACTTAACTTGATCATAATGAAAGATTGTTACCAACGAGGTTAATAGTTTAACATTGAACACTGTTTGAATAACTTCAAACTTTTGTCTGAAATAAGTTGAAACTTGACACGGTTACAATATTGGAGACAGGTCTGCTTTAGATGGTTTTGGTGGTGACGTCCAATACGCATAGTGGTCATGCATCATGGTCCCATTGCTTGGTATTTAGTACATTGGTTTGTCTTGGGTAGTACATCACTTTCTGCCTACCTCATATTAATTTTACCTTGACCTCTTTTTCACAAATCAGTTACCTTGTTATATTTTGCTTATTAGAACTGTAACTTGTAAGGAACGAATGTTTGTGATAAGTATTACATTACTGTCTATTATATTGTGTTTTACCTTGGTCTAATTACTATAGTCACTTAATTACGAGATCTATTTCTACTTAACCGTTAAGTAGAAACATTAATTCATAATGTGGATACCCAAGGGTCGCAATCTTTGATTTGACGGTCAAAAATGCAGCTTACTGGCGACGCGTAGCGGAACCTGCAAACGGATACTTTTGACCGTCAAATAAGTATTGACCTCCTCAGTATCATATATGTGCAAAATAAACCAGTTTACAGAAATTGTTATATATTTGTTCCCTTTCCAGTCTAGTTATTTTAGAGAACTAGACTGGACAGGGAACAACTACCTGTAACTGGCAAATTCTTTGTTACAGAAATACAGTATTGCAATTGACCTCAATTTAAGAAATATGGCACTTGACTGCAATTTTGCAGTCAACGGAAAAGCTTTTTTGGGGGAGAGTGGGTAGATTAGTTTCTAAAGTATTTTAGGGGTAGGTCTAGACATAGATTTGTCATTTTTTTACATTGCCATATCATTTTACTGTCTCAATTACATGTTTGTCATATTTCTTCAATTTTTGGACTGCAAGCAACAATTGTTACGTTAATTACATTCTCGCTCACATTTATATAATGTAGACTTTATGGGAGTGTTTGACTACTTCCTGTCCAATAATAAGTAATTTCATATATTACTTGTGGGTTCTGTAATCAGTTTTTGATGTTTTTGAGCGCTAAAAATGAGCTATATTTCTGAGTTATGTAAACGTATTATTTATTTTCTTCTGATGGTTGACTAAATACAGTACCCAAGCTTTATGCTGTTGTGTGACCTGCATAAAGAAACTGTTTGTGCTAGTCTAGTTTAAAGTAAGTAAGATTTCTGCGTTATTTTTCTAGACTTTGTTCGTCGGTTACTGATTTATGGTAACTAGTATTCCTGAGTTGTTACACCAGTTTACAGTTACTGGTTTTCTTGATAATACGACAGCTATCAATAATTAACTTAACTCATTGACATGTCTATGCGACATTGCTAAAAAGATTTTTGACTTAAAGATGTAGAAAGGTGAGGTTTTTGAAATTCCTAACTGTCAATCGGATTTCTCGGATTTTACCCATTATTACTATGTAATATATTTTGCTCCATTTATTCGGATTTCTCGGATTTTACCCATTATTACTATGTAATATATTTGGCCCCAATACGCCCAATTTTCTAGTCATCAAAGTCTTCAGCAGGTCATTTAAAGTCAGTAAGCAAGATTTCACTAGATTGTAGATTTCCCTTCCATGTTAAAGCAATCAGTAATGTTTCCATGTTTTACTAAGGTAAAAGTCTAAGAGAGCTTTTCCCGCCATTTTTTAAAATGTGAAATATCTTGAAAACAAGGTCCATGACCTATCAATATTTTTAGCTGATTTTATTCCTTTATCAATGCTCTTTCAAGTTATGGTATCAATTTTAAATGATCGTAGATTTATTTAATTTCACCTTAATACATCCTTAAGATTCAAATGACTTTTCGAACCAGTTTTATAATGAGGTTTTTGTTACTCTCTGACTAGTTTACAGAAATTGTTATATTGCATCTATTATCTCAAGTTCTCTCGTTTTGATGAATTATGCAAAAATTGTACTGATATTACGAACTGTTGTTGCCCCTATTCAATGTAGATATTTTTTGTATTAAATGTGTGTGTGTGTGGGTTTAGGAGGTGTGTGTGGGTTTAGGAGGTGTGTTTGTGTGTGTGTGTGTGTGTGCGTGAAATTAATTTGCACTTTCAAGTATTCAATGAACTCGTTACGTATTTCATAATTATTGACAATAGTGCATTTAAAATAAATAAGTGGTGAATTTAATTTCGTTGTTTTGTCACTTAACATTTCCAGGAATTTTAGGAGGATTTAAGTTCTTAGAAGAGTATTTTGAAAGCCAGCTATGAAGTGATTAATAAGTATTTTTTTTCAGATCAATCTTACTGAGCTAACAACTATGTAATTTCAGGAGTTTGATAAATTATGGAAAAACATAATGCTTTTAATTGGAACATTTTTGTTAGATCTTTCTATTTACTGATTATTTGATAACATTCAATTTCATTTATTATTAGTATAGCACTTGGTCTTTGCAGAGATATTGATAAGTATCTGGTCTCCGTCGTAAAGTCTATTCAAAGATCTTTTGAATAGACATAAGTTGTCGAAATGCGCATATGCAGAAACTAAATTAACAATAACTTCGGTATTTAGTTATTCCTCTTAAATTAAAGGCTAATGGACCCCAAACTAGGTCACAGTAATCCTTGGTTGGTCTTTATAAATTGTGTCCGACAGGTAAGCTTCTTATCCAAAGGCTTCCAGGATCATAGTTTGATACGGAACCATGTAGGAAGACATATTTATTGATGGCCTCATCGTGACTTCAAGATGAAGAACAACAATGAAAGCGTTGTTCCATTTGCTCAATCTTAGCATGTATTTATAGGGATTTTATCAGTATTTTTGCCTTGAAAGATTTAATAAACCGGTTGCAGGTCATTGATTGTTGCCGTCTTAATATGCTGTATACCAATGACATGAAGTTCTTAAAAAATATGGATTCCAAGTAAAATGAAAGAAGACATATAAGTTACATATACAGTTTGTAAAAATTGAAGATTTCAACAAGGTCGTTGCTAAGGAAAAAAAAACGCTACTGTTCCACAATTATGCACCTCGAAGACTTCGAAAATAATACAAAACTATATGTGGTTGTAAAAGGCATAAAGCTATTTGTGTCCCAATGTCGTAGATGAAATTAAAGGCCTTTTGTATCATAAGCAGCTCGAATTGCCCTGTTGCTACGGAAACTATTGGTTGCTATGTAAAATATGTAAAACAAAATCCCATCATCATGTACATACTGTAAAGAAAAACGTAATTGTATTGTATAGGGCCTTTGAAATGATTTTTAAAGTGACATAAAACATCAGTTTTAGGGATTTTCAGCATGAAAAACTTAAATATAAGTTCGTTGCTAGGGAAATATCAAGTTGCTATGTGTAGATTTTGCATATCTACGTTTAAACAAATAAAGCTGTATGTATAGTATCCTTTTTAGGATTCAACTAAATGTTGCATATGAAAAGATATTTGTGTTTTCGTATGAGAAAAGCTCAATTTCCGAGGAATTTGTGGATATTCCTATTCCCGTTGCTAGGCAACCAAGATGTGGTAGCAACAAAGAAATATTGGTATTTTTATAGTTTCCTAAACATTAACTTTCTTTTGTGAGATTGGCAGCTGCTTTAAAGAGGGGGCCAAAAATGGCCCTTATCGTACCTGGTCCTGTAATGAGCTGTATGGCCATTTCGGAAATTTATTCCTCATCAGCAGCACTAGAACCCAAAGAAAGGAAATCCATAATTTCAAAAAATGTTTAAATGCATAAAACCAAACGAAATCCGAATAATCAATTATATCAAATATAGCGAAGGACAAACTACGATGGTGGGAGTTAATCCTTCGGTTTTAGAATTTACATAAATTTAGATAATAGTAATTGAACAAAGTGTACACATGAGATATTATCTCATGTACAAATACACCATATCTAAGAAAAATTAAGAGCATACATCTCTACCACGGGTAATTGTTTTACCAACTCCACACTGCAATAAAAGACAAACTCCTGAATTGAATATTTTACGAAAGGATATGGAGTAAATAACATGAGACAATTACACATATGTTAACTCCACCTGCAATAATTTTAATGAGCTGTATGGCCATTTCGGAAATTTATTCCTCATCAGCAGCATAGAACACAAAGAAAGGAAATCCATAATTTCAAAAAATGTTTAAATGCATAAAACCAAACGAAATCCGAATAATCAATTATATCAAATATAGCTAAGGACAAACTACGATGGTGAGAGTTAATCCTTCGGTTTTAGAATTTACATAAATTTAGATAATAGTAATTGAACAAAGTGTACACATGAGATATTATCTCATGTACAAATACACCATATCTAAGAAAAATAAAGAGCATACATCTATAAAACGGGGAATTGTTTTACGAACTCCACACTGCAATAAAAGACAAACTCCTAAATTGAATTTTTTACGAAAGGATATGGAGTAAATGAACATGAGACAATAACACATATGTTAACTCCACATATACATGTATACATACATACATACATATTTACATACGTGCATACATACATACATACATACATACGTGCAAACATATATACATACATACATACTCATATACATACATAAATACATCCCTGTGTGCATACATACATACATATGTACATAGATGCATATTTACTTACATAAGTACGTACATAAATAGCTACATTAATGTGCAAACAGATGCATATGGTTGCACGAATGTCTTTGTATTATAACGATTATACATATGTTTTTATACAGATGCGTGTAAAAAAATTCGTATTATCCACCAAAACCATGTACACACATTATATATGCATGTGTCCACGTACATGCATATATTCATACATACATACATACATACATACAAACGTACATACATACATCCATGCATACATACATACATACGTGCAAACATACCTATCTACCTATCTACCTACCTACATAGTTACCTACCTACATGTATACATACAAACATGCATACATACATACATACAGAGATACATATACACATACATACATACATACAAATATACATACATACATACATACATACAAATGTACATAATACTAAAATACATACATACATGCATACATATATACATACAAACATACATATATACATACATACAGAGATACATAAAAACAAACATACATACATACATCCATACATACATAGATACATACATACACAAATACATGCATACAAACATACATAAATACGTACATACATACACACATGTATACATACATGTATACATACATATATATATGCATACATACATACATACATACATATTTACATTCGTGCATACATACATACATACATATGTGCAAACATATATACATACATACATACACATATACATACATAAATACATTCCTGTGTGCATACATACATACATATGTACATAGATGCATATTTACTTACATAAATACGTACATAAATAGCTACATTAATGTGCAAACTGATGCATTTGTGCTTGCAAGAATGTCTCTGCATTATAACGATTATACATGTTTTTATACAGATGCGTGTAAAAAAATTCGTATTATCCACAAAAAGCATGGGCACACATTATATATGCATGTGTATCTACGTACATGCATATATTCATACATACATACATACAAACGTACATACATACATCCATGCATACATACATAAATACGTGCAAACATACCTATCTACCTACCTACCTAGTTACCTACCTACGTACATACATACAAACATGCATACATACATACATAACTACATACAGAGATACGTATACACATACATACATACATACAAATATACATACATACATACAAAGATACATCCACACAGATACATAAAGACAAAAATACATGCATAAATACGTGCATATATACATACAAACACACATATACATTAATACAGACATACATACATACTTACATACATACATGCATACATACATAGATGCATGCATACATATATACATACATGCATACAGAGATACATGCAAACATACATACATACATACATACATGCATACATACATGTATACATACATACATACATACATACCTACATACACAAATACGTGCATGCATACATTCATACATAGATTTAAATATACATACATACATACATATCTTCAAACATACGTTCATACATACATACATACATAAATACATAGATACATACGCACATGTGAACACGGATGTCTAGGCATAGAGACACATACATACACATATGTGCATCTGTACGTACATACGTAAATACAGTCATACATAATATCAAACAAACTATACAACATACATTGATACACACATGCATACAGAGATACATAGACATATATATATACATACATACATACATGCATACGTACATACATACATCCATACACATATATATATAACGGTCTTTGTAGGAACCCAACGGGGTTAGAATTAGAGAAATGAATATCGAGATTGCCTTCCCACTGAGGGATTTGGCTGTTCTTCGAATGCACAGATATTACAGACAGATTACACTGCCCACGCCATCTCTTTGGGACACCAAAGGGATGTAAAATAGATCGAACTACAAATTTATTGTATGTGACACTTAAGGATATTAATTAACCGAAATTATAACATGTCTACCGTGGTCCAGTGGTTAGCGTGGCAGACTTTTAACCCTTATAACCTTGGCGGAAGGGGTTCGAATCCCACTGGAATCAACAAAAATTTAATATTTAATATTAAAAGACTTAGACTTAGACTTTGGATTGATAAAAAATATAGAAAAATACATCATAGGCAGATGATTCAAGCCAAAATGATTACTTTCATTTTTTTAAAAACAAATCTTGTTCCAATGAAGTACCCAAAATTGCAGTTAATTTATCTTCTGCATATGGCCATTTCGACTACAAGTCTCATCAGTCCAGATTATATCAAACCAATTGGAAATCCGAATAAAAACCAAAAAATTTTCTTAGTGTCATTTTCCATAAATTGAAATAGCCCACATTTTGATGGGGCGCTCAGCATTGATCGGTCCATAATATACCATAAAAACGAACCACAAATAAGATGTTGGGGTTTTCATCGGTACTCGCTCTACGATAGACCGTTATATTTTAATTTTTAGGCCCTGCATTAGCATAAATATTCGCAAATCCGGGGAGATGAACAAGTTTCCACGTTGACTGAATTTATAGACAGCTTATATATATATATATATATATATAGTCATGTAGGGATCTATGGAAACACAGTTGTTGACCAGGAGGCAAAGGATGCATTACATGATGAGGTGGCGGATTGTCCAGTGCCTTACACTGACATGAAGCCTCTAATAAGTAAATAGATTAAAAAAATATGGCAAGACAGATGGGACTTGCAAATAAATAATAAATTGCACGGAATACAATCAGAAGTTGGAAAACTTGTTAGTTCCTCTGGAAAAAATCGGAAGGAGCAAGTTGTTTTGACAAGGTGTCGAATAGGGCATACAAGAACAACTCATGGTTACATTCTAAATGGTGAAGACCAACCTGAGTGTATTCCGTGTAATTGTGCTTACACAATACAACATATTTTACTTGATTGTGTCGATGTTGCCGACATGCGTCGCACATTTTATACAGCTGATTCTCTTAAAGATTTATTTACAAACGTCGCTGGCGACAAAATTATTCAATTTTTAATTTGTATAGTAAAATATTAGTATATTTTCCATTTTTTTCCCAAATTTCATCAAATTTGATCTATTTATCTTAAATTATCTATAATATGATTTTTATCTTTTAGAAATCCTTTTTATCTGTACATAGCAATATGTTTTAAGTGACTTTTTAACTTGTATATTTAGTACTAATATCAACAGATCACGCCACGATATAGCTGAAATATTGATAAAGTTGGCGTTAAACAACAATCAATCAATTAATCTTATCTAAAAATATATAAGTCAGATTTCTTGCAACAACGGCAGTAGAATACCGAGGGAGTGAAATTTACAAAAATCGAAGTCCAAGGACATGACCAAAACGAGAACACAGAAAACAATGACGTTACACGGATACAAAGCACAGAAACAGAAATTACAACATTCAAAATAAAGGCACTCACAGTGTGAACCCCAGTGAAATTGAGAGTGACATCAGTTGCTCCGGAAGGGTAAGCATGTCTTGCTGTGTTAACAGCACCCGTCACACTGTGAGTGATTCGATCCGGGAAAATGCAGGGAGATAATCTAATATAGAGATTCAGCAATTTAATTGACATTTACATACTTTATTTCAAATTTTGAAAACAAAATGGAACGGTACATTTCTTAAAATTTAATACAATCTTACATATACTAATATTCTCAGTTTTTGGTGAAAATTAAAAGACTAAATTTTTACAAGGAGTGTTTAAACTAATCAAAATTGAGTAATATTTTGGGCCCTTACTGTTCAGAACACCAATGCATTTCTGTTAAAACTATAAAAATTATCATTATGCTTAAGATCATATTGTCTTTCACTCATGTTTATACTTCAGAATTTTGCCATAAGGGATTAGTGAAAATTGTTGCAAATTGCTAAAAGATTATATTAACATGTATAATTTTAATACTCTAAATATCAGAAAAAATTAAACGAGTGGAAAATTTTTCACTTACCCAGGTCTACCCCTTAAAGTCATCAAATTTGCAATAGTTGTAAACTATTAAGAGAATTAAGAGAATTCAAGATGATAAACATGTAATGAACACCTGAAAAAATTGAAGTTTCTGAAGTTCCTTAGTAATATTTTAAGCTATGTCCATTTTTCAAGCGTTTCCTTAGCTCCTGCCTTAGTCTTTAAGAAAGGCGGCTAGTTGTCAAGTAAACCGGGGTTTCATTTTAGTATTTCAATTTTAGGAAAAAATAAAATATATCTGCCTCACGACATCCTACATGTTTATTCCTTAATGGCATCTAAAGATAAAAAAAAACATGTTTTTTTTTATTTTTTGAAATAGATTGTTTCCCTCTTTGTAAAACAGTCATTACATTGTTCTTTTAAGCACTAATCAGTTAAACAGTGCACCATTGTATCCTCAAAAACATGCACTTTTTGTGTTTCAAGAAAATTGTCAAACGTGATCTGAATCAAGACTGACTCATAAAGACCATATGCAATGTCTTCTTAATACTAGGTACTTTTATCGGGTTTGGTTGGGTGTGACTTGGATACATCAGCAAACGAATACAGACGCAAAGAGGAGTAAAGGTAAAAATCCATGAAAAAGAAAGAAAATGTGGTAAATGTCAAGGAGACGAACTCCCATCTCTAGGTTGAAACGACACAAACAAAGCATCTAGGGGTCACCATACCTTACACAATAAATTCAAAATGGCCCCAAAAAAAGTAAAAAAAATATGAATAAATCAATGGAAAGAAACCACATCCAATAATCCGAATATCAAGAAACTTAAATTTTATAAGAAGACAAGGACAAGTCAATGGCCAACATATTCCTGACTTGCGACAAGCGCAAAAATTGCGGTGGGGGTTAAACTTGTTTTCTTTTATCCAAACCCTTCCCCTATGTTTGGTGAATGGCTAAAAATAAATACACAAAAAGACTCACAGTAAAATTCAAACTAGAAAAAAAGTCAAACTTATCAAGACGAGTACATTTACAATGAAGTACATAAAACATGAAGACAATACACACGGGTACTGTCCTGACAAATGCTCGCAGTTACTGACAGCTAGCTAAGGACATAATTTCCGTCGACTATGACATCAAGACTACTTACATATGTACTTCAAGAGCTTCAATTGAAATATTTCTATATTACAACATCATTAATTATGAAGGAGAACATGATATTGTACAATGCCAATTAAGAAAAATGGTTTTAATGTAGTTATGGCGTAAAGCTTTGAGGAGCTAATCAATATTTTTAAAGTAAAGATTCAGAAACAATGCTGTATTTATATCCTTAATGAATAAGTTTGGTCAATGGATCAATAAGTTAGGTAGGACAATGTTTGAATTTATGCGCTTTGTACATGATATTTCCATAGAAGTTTGGATGTGAAACGCCCTGTTGTATAAGAGCCCTGCATGTAGAACCAAATTTCCTTAATAAGCCAATGTATCTATAATAAAATTTAGAAAATGCTTTTATCAATTTATGATATCTAAATCCTTGATGCAAACGTTTTTCAGTTTTCAGATTTCTGTCGTTGAAGTCAGAAACATAACTACATACTCGTGCTTATCGAAGAAGTTGTGAAATGTAGACCCCATAAGATGGGGCTAACGGAACATTATCGTCCAGATGGGGAAGATCAATTATAGGAAAAGAGAAATCATCCCTATTTTCGTAAACTTTAGTGTTTAAATTTCCTTGATTTACTGATATATTAAGATCGAGAAAATGAGTATGGTCGCTGCTGCTATTGGATTTAATTAAGTGAGTTTGGGAGGATAAATTTCGTCTGTAAATTTAGAAAATTCAAGATTATTTAAAGCAAGATATCGTCAAAATATCAATTTGTATTGTTAAAAAGTCCATTAAATGCTGTTTAGAGGGGTCTTTATCAAGTCCGGTTGGTATATCTGTCATGTTTTTCGTCACTGAAAAACGATTTAAATGCATTGCAACAGATGTAAGTACATCCTGATTTTTTTAAGAACCATTTGATCAAATACAAAAATTTCTCTTTGATAAGTGTATGCGATAAAAGCTAACGACGGAGGTGTATGTATTCAACACGGATTCAGAGATCATGACAAAGACAAACGACAAATGTATAAAAATGAAAAAAACGACATAAATCTAAAGCACTAGCAGTGAAAACCCCTCCTAGAAATTGAGGTTTCATCAGGTACCCCGAGACCAAGTATGATATTCTCCACGCGTGACATTCGTCACACTGCCAGCTACAAGTCTGGTATTGTCGCAGTCGGTGTTTGTCAGTCCGGTGGTCAACTTTGAATCAATCCAAAGATATGTATACTTATCTGTGAAATAGAATATTGTACCGGTCTGTCAAATAATTGTATTGAATAAACTAGGCATATTTCAGGGTAAAGTGGTTTGCTGCAAACAAGAATCTCTTTTGAATTCATTTCCTTGGTTTCAAGACTTTTTGAAATGTGAGATCTTTTCTCACGATATTTTCAAAAAAAAAAATAAACATCAGCTTTCGATTGAAAACATTTATTAATAAATGAATTGACTGACTTTAGTCAAATATCGTTGTCAATGAGTTATTCTGAAAATTTTTCATCGAAGGAAAAATTTGTTAATTTATTTTTCTCAATTGTAAGATAACAAGTACCCTTTACGGCAATTTTGACAGAATCCTCCGTATTGTAACTTACTATAATTCAAATACCACCACCATTATAAGTGTTAAGTGAGACGTATAATCAGGGGTCCAATCGAATTGGTAAGTGCAGCGTATATTTTGGTAAGTGCTGCTAAAGATGACTGACGCGCCCAGTTTCGACGAAAATAGGTCAGTGTTTGAGAGTATTACCGTTGTACATTTGCACATTGTATTCTATAGATATTGCGTTTCGGCTCTCCTCCCATCTGAAAATCGATATGTATATTTACTTTGGTACAAATAACGCTTCTCAGAAAGTTATTGAAGAAAAACCGACAAGGGGTAGGGCAAAATTTTGAACACGCCAATTTCAGCTTTGGACTTCTTTACATCTAATCCATTATATGTTACGTTTTTGGTATAGAATTGTTGCTGGTCGATGGGAAAACATGTCGAAGATTTATTTTTCATAAGGCTGTTTGTCGTTCAGTTTATTTTCGACATTACTTCAAATTTTGTTAAGTGCAGTGCGATGTACGCCAAATTGGTAAGTGTAATATATTCCAATTATATGGAAATATTATTACAAAAGATAGCTGCATCTCATTTCATATTTATTTTTTCTAAGAAAAATAAGATACTGTTTTTTTTCTGTTTTGTTTTGTTTTGTTTTTTTGCCGAACATTTAACTTGCAGAAGGTGACAACACCGTCGTATTTTGTTCCTGAATATTGAAAATGAATAAGAATTAACAGAGAGACCAACAGAATGAAGCATACATTTGTATTATGTCAAATATCGAATCGCGTCAAATATGTGTAAAAATGTCCATAACTGCAAATGGAAAGTTTTATCTATGGCAAGACATGTTATCATGCAATAGTAGAGACTTTGTCTCGTTTACGTTTGTTTTCTCCATATCCTTTGTTGTTTATTGAATAGTAATGCTGTTCAAGTCTGCTGTGAATCAAGTTGGAAAATATCGAGCTTATACACAACAAAAGACTTAGGTTCATCTACGGAGTTTTAACAGAGTGAAAATTAAAGATTTCTTGTTATTCTTTAAAGTGACCTCACCATACTGTCGCCAAAAACTATTATGAAAACACCTTTGCGAAATAATAAAAATTGCAACTTAAATCGGGGCATGCTGTAGAAAAAGATAGAAACAAAGTTTCATTATTTTCTTTATATTTTTAATTAGAATAAAAAATTCCTTATAATTTTTTATACATTTATAAACCAGATGTTCACCATCTTGTATTAAATCATTTACAAAATCTTTGATCTCCAATTCTGCTTGTAAGGTTATCGTAAGGTTACAAAAAGGACTATAATTCACAAAGTAAACACTTCACTTTAATCAACTCTTGACAATTAGATCATTTTAAACCAAGTTTCAGACCTGCCATAATAGTTTATTGAGATCACTTGTCATGTTACCTTACTCTTCTTTGGTAGACCCTCCGTGCGCGGTCCCGGCTTATGAATAGGTCCGCAGCATCCTCTGAGCTTGGAGTATGAGTCTTCCTAACAGAGGACCCCGAGGGAACCCCGGGATATAGAAATAGGACCTAGTATCTCCGGCTTGCGGGGTGTGACCCCTCCTAAACGGAGGCTGACCCCCGAGGGTCCCGGGATATAGAAATATGACCCGTTCCGTGGTTGTGCGGGATTAATAAATACACAACCCATCTTTCGAATGGGATTTAGACTCAGGTCCACGTGTTGGAAGAAATGCCACGCTTCCTGCACGTTAACCCGGAACCTGAATCGGTTTTCAGGGGCTTCGGCTACAGAGCTGCCGGGCGCGTCCCCAGGTGGTGGATAGGGGAATGCCCTGTCTATGCGGGGTAGTCAGGTCATAATACGGAAAGCCTGACCGCGAACCATTGTAGCCAAACTGTGTCCAGAAACGCCACGCTCCATGCAGTATAAAGACCCCTTCTATATTTCTCTAAAGAGAGCAGACGCACTGGGTGTCGTATGGAAGGCTAAATTTCCTGCCCCTACCCATTTCTCCAATTTTCCAGTGGCAGTCAAAAGTCGTTGCCCAGGTTGTCCCTTCCACCTTTATTTCTTTCTTCTGATACTTTCAATTTTTTGAATTGATTAACTTGTTCTCGTCCTGATATAGCTGAAATATTGCTCATTGGACGTTAAACTCTAACTAATCAATCAATCAATCCCGCACGTTAAAGAACCGTTGTAGCAAGCTCTTTTTGGGGTGGTCCGTAGGTGATCGGCTACAAGGCTAAATTCCCCGCCCTTGACGATTTCACCCTTCTTTTCCAGTGGCAGTCAGAATTTCCCGTCCCATGACCCTTTTCATACCCCAAAGTGATTATTTATTAACAAACTTGTTCTCGTCTTGCTATAGCTGAAATATTGCTGAGTAGACGTTAAACAATATTTTTATATTATATCAATATTATATCAATCAATATTATATCAATATTATATCAATCAATTATATCAATATTATATGAATCAACAATATTATATCAATAAATCTTTGGTAGACATTTGTTTAGTTCACCCCCATCCCCCAAGTAGGGTAAAATCTGCATTGAGCAGTGAAACCGGTAGTAGATAGGAATGTTTTGTTAAATTCATTGATTTCATTTAACTAACTAACATATTTTTTACACTCCCGAAAGATGAATTTTTGTGATAGGAAGTGCTTATTTTCAAGATTTACGTCACCTGAAATTAACTTTAGTCTGAATTCAAAATCATGATCAATCAACATAAATAGACAATAAATATAATATAATAGATTTTATCACCTTGACACACTCCTACGTCGAATAAAATACATTCGAAGAGTTTTTGTCGGCCTTTGAAACAACCTGTTGGAACTAAATTTGTTCATAAAGGTCCTTAGACGGGCCCTTCAACATAGGTATTTGACAGGTCCGAATTTCAACAAAGATTACTGTGATATGAGAGCTTAGTTTAACATTCACAGGTTTTATCTTGTCTTGTGATTATTTCAAGAGACATGTATAAGCACAAACGAAGTAATCTGATTTTAACTTTAGTCTAGATTCAATAATAATAAATTTACAAAAATAAATTAGGTTCGATTATATCACCCTGAGGGCCACCTACATCGAATTAAATGCATGCTTATGGTTTTATCGCCGGCCTTTAAAACAACCTATTATAATCCAAATTTGGTCACAAAGCAGTCCTTCGATTGGCTCGTAACTTGAGCAATGATTTTTGCCAGGTTTGCATTTCACAAATTTAAAGATTGCTTCGACGTAGTAACCTGACATTTTCTTAAGTCTGAATTCAAAATCTTCATAAGCAGTCAACTTAAATAGACAAATATATGATCAAATATATTTGCCCTGCCACACAACTACATCGAATAAACTTTCTAACTGATTTATCGTCGGCATTTCACCAAAAAATACTAGTAACTGTGAAACGAGAGCTTGGCTAAACATTGCAACCATCGGAAACACGTTCAAATGTTTTATTTTGTCAGCTGCTATTCTAAGATATAAGCACAAATGAAGTTATCAACTTTAATACAGATATATGAAAAATATAAAAAAATATACAAGGGACGATTATATCACCCTGAGGAACACCTACATTATACATTTATACAAATACATTATAAGGGTTTTATCGACGGTTTTTAATACAGCCAATTGGAATGTAAATTTGGTCACAATGGTCCTTAGATGGGCTCTGAACTTGAACAAAGGTTTGCATTTCACCAACATTTGCTGGGACTTAGTATAAATCTGACATTATTTTAGATTGAATTCATACTCATGATCAGGAGTCAACTTTAATAGATAAAAATATATTTTGCCTTGACACACACTTGCGTCAAATTAAATACGTGCCGAGGATCTCACTGTCAGCCTTTCGAACAACATTGAAGCTAACATGACCACAATGGGTATTAGATAGACCCTTCATCAAAGGTAGCTAGCATGTACGGCATTTCATTAATAGCTGCGAACTAGGAGATTAGTTTAACAATCATACAATGTACTTTTATAGGTTAAATGACGTCAACTAAAGTCCGGAATCAAGATCATACTCAGCATATCTAAGCATCGAATATCACCTTGACGCACACCTACAGAGAACTAAATTCTTCGTGAATCTTTCTCTCAAACAACTAATTCGAACAAAACTAGGTTAAGATAGTCGTTCGACGAATCCTTCAACAAAGGTATCTGACAAGTCCATATTTGATCAAGGATTGCTGCCAATTGTTAGTATCGCCTAACATTGTAACCTCATTGGAAACACTTTCGAAAGAATTTTTTGTCTTTTGTCGGTTGATTATTTGTTATATATACGCATAGACTAAATCACCCGATTTTATCTTCAGTCTGAATTCAAAATCATTATTCAGCAATTATCATAGACAAAGAACATATTAGGATTGACAATATCACCTTGACGAACATCTGCATAAAAATATTATAATAAATTCATTATAAGCTGTTCAGTGCCGGTCTTTTAAGCAACCAATTTATACATAAAAATGTAAATTTGCAATCTAAGTAACTGGTGAAGCAGAAGTTAGTGTTTCGTTCGAGAGTGTTGTCTGATAATGTATGGTACATGGTTTGTTGGCGCAACTCCTACTACAGTTTTATGTTAGGAAGCTTCTATGTCATATTTAGAGCAGTTCCCCGATATAAAAGAATCAGAGTGGGAACTACGCAAGCAGTCGATATAGACAGGTTTTCTATATTATTGCTTTGTTATTCAATGGAACATATTTAACTATAGAATTATTTGGAAATACAATTTATGACTCTAATACGTTACTGCTGTTTGGCAGCGAATTTTTTTCAATGAATAACTATAATCTTTGAGTTAACTAGTAAGAATATTTGTATTGTGATATTTACTAGTAATATGGGGTTATCACATAAATATTGGGGAATATTGTCCGGAGTAGAATTTTATATTGCACGAGCTTGCGAGTGCAATATATATTCTACAAGGGATAATATTCCTCAATATTCATGCAATAACCCTTTTATTGTGTAGCAAAGCTTAATTTTATGTTAATAAGGGAAGTTTTGTTGTCAATGACGTCATGAAATTTAAGTCATATTTGCACTTGTGCAATATGGAAATTTATTGCACGCTTACTTTTAGTTGCTTTCTTAGGGAGATATACAAAAAATAGAAGATATAGTACATGCAGTAACAGTCATTTTCTCCCTTCTGGCTACAGTGTAATAACCGTTATTAATATTGATTTAGGTCTTATTTTCCTCTAGTAGAATTTAGGATGTTTTTGTTTGTTTTTTTTCAAAATATTGATAAATAATCTATACTGATTTATACAACCAGTCATCTAAAAAATATGCCTCTGATACAACTTTCGCACACTTGTGTTTCTTATTTATTTTTTTCTCAAAGGAAGTACAGGAGTCTTCTTTCATTTGAATTAATTTTTATGGTTTGATTGATATAAAAGCTACAAATATTTTTTTTTTCTATTCTTATTTTTTAAACACAAGCAATGGTTCAATTTCTCAAAAAATATAGACATATTTATTACGTCAGTATGTTTGTATATATAATAAGGTAATTTGATATGAAAATTGAAAAAAATGAAGTAGAGACCGAGACATAGTATGTCTCTAAAGGAAGTTATATTTAAAAATATTTGACAAAGATATTAATTTGGAACATTTTAATTCATGAAATAATTTGAAAATAAGCTCAATGACCCCACTTTTCGTTTTGTTTAATAAAAAGATAAATACAAAGTCTAGCAATGTAAAATCAATCAAAATTCTTTCTGATGAAACTTTTGGAAAAATAATTATTTCATTTAACATTTCAAAAATAAAAGGCGAACAATTGCGGTGCGTCTTTTTACTCAAATAAACTCAAATAACTCAAATATACTCAAATAAACTCAAATAAACCCAAATATACATAAATATATTGAAATAAACAATAATTTGTAGAATATAATAATCATAATAAAAAAAACATCAGTTAGGAACACTTTATTTGCAATTTTCTTCCCGAATTACGCAAATTTGGTGCTGTTGGTCGTCATATTTGGCCGAAAACACACTTGTCTAACCGACTAGACATATTCATTTTGACTGAAATACTCATAACCTTTGACCACGGTTCAAAAGTAGTTAGAATGTTAGAAAAAAAAAACGTGTCGAAAACGTTGAAACAGGAAATTAAAACGCCAAATTTAGGAACAAAATGCTATTTTCACGCGAAGTTGCAGTTGCAGTTTGGGGTACCCCATTTGTTAAAACAGTGGTGTATTTCCGGACTTTTTATACATGTTGGAATCAATCCATGTACGATGCAGTCTTGTAAGTCGGCGCATCTAAGCATTTACCTTTCGATTCCTGCTGGATTTTTTATCACATTATTTTTAACTTTCAACAAAATAAATATACATAAACCAGCTTTAAAATCATGCTGAATTCAAAATTAGAACTTCAACTAAAATATATGAAAAACAAGCTTAAAATGGCCTACCCCCGGTTATATGGCCATGTTTAAATGTCTTGTAAGTCGGCGCAAGATGAGAATATCAATGTACCAGGAACCCAAAATAAAAACTAATTTTCACTATCGGGTTTTCAGAGGAAGGTCGGAATGTTCAGTATTAAAACTAAATACTTTCAACAAAAATAATGACTTTAAACATCTACAGTAAACGTCTAAACAACAATGGTACCTATTAACAACAAATATAGCACCGTTTTGGTCTTTTTTAGGTATCGGTGAACACTCAAAACATTTTTTTCGTCATTATCGCTATCTGGCTTTAAGTTTATACAGAAATTGTTCTGTACCAATATTTATATTATAAACGGAAATCGTTTTCTTCATGTGCGCTTACTTATAGGATGCGCCGACTTACGAGACTCGACTGTAGTTTTAAACACTATGCAGAAAGAAAAGGCATGACCTAAGATTAACTGACAAAATAAGGAATTTATTTATTTTTTTCATCATTATGATAAGGTAAAAACGTAAAAAAAAATAGATGCAATTTTGGTAGTCATGTATGTTATATATGATTCCTGGAAATTCTAATACCTTGACTGCAAGAAATGAGGGAAAAATATCTGCCCAATAACATTTTTAAGTGATTTTATCAATTTTGTATATTTTTGAGATTATTTAGTACCTATTTTACTGTTGTTTTGTATATTAAGGGTTATTTGAGTTTATTTGAGTATATTTGAGTTTATTTGAGTAAAAAGACGCACCCCAATTGTGAGCGTTGGCAAAATTTATATTTTATTTTCAGCATTCTCTTACGATATGAATTAATCCATGGAAATACAGCGATGAAAACGTTTAACATTCCCAAAATAGCGCTCATCGTGTAAATCGTGTGCGTTCATCGTGTAAATCGTGTGCGCTCATCGTGTATCGTTTAACGTGTAACGTTCATTGCGTGTATCGTGTAGCGTGCGTTAACTCGTTTCATTTTAATTTCAAATTTTATTGATAGATTTACCATTTTTTTGCAAAACACCGTTGTTGTTAATTTTTTTTTTTCAACTCGAAATATACCTTTTTTACAACCGCCGATTTTACAAGAAGAAACAGATTAAGTATCACGTCTGGTGATTTTTTTGTCACAAAAAACATTTATTGTTTAGGAACACAAACATTTATTT
Source organism: Modiolus philippinarum (assembly GCA_002080025.1). Taxonomy (NCBI): domain Eukaryota; kingdom Metazoa; phylum Mollusca; class Bivalvia; order Mytilida; family Modiolidae; genus Modiolus; species Modiolus philippinarum. The sequence goes on along the minus strand of MJUU01002712.1, from coordinate 9,125 downwards.
AATTAACTTCATTCAATTCTATATCAACCTGTTCCATATAGTCGAACAATAAAAGTCTAATCAGATTAACTTATTAAATCTATGGTTAAATCATAGGAAGTTTAAGTATTGCAGACACCGGTATAATATAAAATGGAGAAAAAGTGCCCTTTCTTTTATATTTATGGTTAAATTCTATTCTATCAAGTTATAGTATTGCGGACACCGGTATTATATGAAATAGAGAAATAGTGCCCTATCTTTTATATTTATGGTTAAATTCTATCAAGTTTTAGTATTGCGGACACCAGTATGATATAAAATTGAGAAAAGGTGCCCTAACTTTTATATTTATGGTTAAATTCTTTCAAGTTATAGTATTGCTGACAACGGTATATTATAAAATAAAGAAAAAAGGCCTTCTCTTTTATATTTATGGTTAAATTCTATCAAGTTATAGTATTGTGGACACCGGTATAATATAAAATAGAGAAAAAGTGCCCCATCTTTTATATTTATGGTTAAATTCTAAGAGAAGAAGTGCCCTATCTTTTATATTTATGGTTAAATTCTATCAAGTTTTAGTATTGCACCGGTATAATATAAAATAGAGAAAAAGTGCCCTATCTTTTATATTTATGGTTAAATTCTATCAAGTTTTAGTATTGCCGACACCGGTATAATATAAAATAGAGAAAAAGTGCCCTATCTGTTATATTTATGGTTAAATTCTATCAAGTTTTAGTATTGCGGACACCGGTATAATATAAAATAGAGAAAAAGTGCCCTATCTTTTATATTTATGGTTAAATTCTATCAAGTTTTAGTATTGCGGACACCGGTAGAAAATAAAATAGAGAAAAAGTGCCCTATCTTTTATATTTATGGTTAAAATCTATCAAGTTCTAGTATTGCGGGCACCGGTATAATATAAAATAGAGAAAAAGTGCCTTATCTTTTATATTTATGGTAAAATTCTATCAAGCTATAGTATTGCGGGCACCGGTATAATATAAAATAGAGAAAAAGTGCCCTATTTTTTATATTTATGGTTAAATTCTATCAGGTTATAGTATTGCGGACACCGGTATAATATAAAATTGAGAAAAGATGCCCTATCTTTTATATTTATGGTTAAATTCTTTCAAGTTATAGTATTGCGGACAACGGTATAATATAAAATAGAGAAAAAGAGCCCTATCTTTTATATTTAAGGTTAAATTCTTTCAAGTTATAGTATTGCGGACACAGGTATAATATAAAATAGAGAAAAAGTGCCCTATCTGTTATATTTATGGTTAAATTCTATCAAGTTTTAGTATTGCAGACACTGGTATAATATGAAATAAAGAAAAAGTGCCCCATCTTTTATATTTATGGTTAATTTCTATCAAGTTATAGTATTGAGGACACCGTTATAATACAAAATAGAGAAAAAGTGCCCTATCTTTTATATTTATGGTTTAATTCTATCAAGTTATAGTATTGCGGACACAGGTATAATATCAAATAAAAAAAGTGCCCTATCTTTTATATTCATGGTTAAATTCTATCAAGATATAGTATTGCGGACACCGACATAATATGAAATGGAGAAAAAGTGCCCTATCTTTTATATTTATGGTTGAATTCTATCAAGTTTTAGTATTGCATCCAGCGGTATAATATAAAATAGAGAAAAAGTGCCCTATTTTTTATATTTATGGTTAAATTCTATCAAGTTATAGTTTTGCGGACACAGGTATAATATGAAATAGAGAAAAAGTGCCCTATCTTTTATATTTATGGTTTAATTCTATCAAGTTATAGTATTGCGGACACAGGTATAATATCAAATAGAGAAAAAGTGCCCTATCTTTTATATTTATGGTTAAATTCTATCAAGTTATAGTATTGCGGACACCGGTATAATAT
>MJUU01002711.1:17153-27474 GCA_002080025.1 Modiolus philippinarum | reverse complement strand
GCTTCTGTGTGCCCAGATTGTGTTAATTGTCAAAGCCATAATATTGTCAGGGCGCACTACACTATTTCAATACGCCAATGTTTGACAGACCTCGAAAATAGTACTATAAAAAATAATGCCTTTTAATTTGTAGTGACTCCAGCCATTTGATACATGATATATTATATATATATTATTTTTAATTAATTTAAATCACAGAATTTATATTTGTAATTTCGTTTTTTTTCTCTTATTTTGTTTATTTTCTTTAATTTTGATTTATTTCTTTTGAAAAATATAAGAAACAAAAAGGCCGTATGGAATTCAGGAAATAATTAATAAACGAGATATCAATTAGATCTTTGAAATCTCATTAACTGAACAGTCTTCAAAAATATTTTCTGATTACTTGGAAATAAAAACACGCAATTATGTAATCATTTCTATCTGAACGGTAAGTTTAATCATCACCTTTGATTTGATTCATTTCGCTGACAAGTTCAATCAGAACCCCAAGCCGTCAACTTTGATCTAAGCACAAACATCAATCAACACTCATGCTGTGCCAGATGGCTTCGGGTGAACATTATTTTCATAGTTTGAGTAACAGATGAACTCGACTCTGAATTAACTTATTGTCAAAGGTCAAACTCCAAATGTATATAAGAACCAAATTTTCAAAAGTTTGTCATTAACAATTCCAAGTTTGTATTGAATCGAGTCAAAATTTTCTACAAGAATGATATCAAGGGTATTGTTCCAGAATTCAGAAGAATCCGATGTTATGTCGGAAGCTGTATGTCAGTTGAAGTTGGAATCAACTCCAATAAAATCCGAACAAATGATGTCGTTGATGACGCCAATTTTCAGAAGAAATTTGTTTCCAGAGTCCGATGCAGATTCATCTGATGGCGGAAAAGATGGTGCACAGACTACTCCACTCGTGACCAAACGTAATATTTTTCCTGATTCTGGGAATGTGAATAGCATGTTGATGAAGAAGACTGCGTCATTTAAGAGGAATTTTCAAGAAGATGAATCCAAAGACGGCCTAATCAAACGACAAAAAAGTACAAATGACATTAAATCAGTTGTGAATATGCTTGCAGAGAATGAGGAACTTATCGCAGATGGTACAAGAAAATATGCATTAGCCACAGTGAAAGGAAAACACGATGATCTTAAAAGTATATCGCCACAAACTCTTGCAGACGTTATCAACGGTCATTACAGTGACGTCATTGACAGTTACCAAATTATCGACTGTAGATACCCGTATGAATTTGAAGGTGGTCATATCCGGGATGCTGAGAATCGATATTTGCATGAAACTGTTCTGACATTATTACAGAAGTCTGCTCCAGGAAAACACGTACTCATCTTCCACTGTGAGTTTTCATCAGAAAGAGGACCAAAAATGTTGAGATTTCTGAGGAGTAAAGACCGTGAATTGAATAAAGAAAATTATCCATCCTTGAACTTTCCAGAAATATATTTACTGGATAGCGGCTACAAGGCATTCTTCAACGAACAACCTCATCTTTGTGATCCAGTCAGCTACCGACCAATGCTGCATTCCGACTACTCGGCAGATCTACGTCATTTCCGGACAAAGTCGAAGTCATGGACAGCAGGTGAAAAACGACGATTTTCTAGAAAAGGAATTAGGTTTTAGACTATTTCCATTATGATTGTGACTTTGATGAACTTTATAATTAATAGTGCTCAGATGAACTGTGATATGATTAAATATGTGATACATTTTTTGTGGTTCAAAATCAATTGTTATATTTCATTTAGTGCTGTTGTTGTCTGTGATATTTGTTTATTTGTTTATGAATACTGTTAAGAATATTAAATTCATATAAATCTAGCTTGTTTGATCAATTGTATATAGCATTTTATTAGATAATTTAGAAAGTGACTAACTTTCCGGTCGATGGTCACAGCAACTCTTTGATAGCCTTTATGTACAATGTTTCAATTCCTCTTTATCTTTTCGCTGTCATGGAGCAGATCATATTACCCTTTCGGAGCACCTGGTTATACTTCAAGCTTTTGTCAGGTTCACATTTCTAGTGCTCTAATTTTGTGACGTTCTTCTTCATTTCACTTTTTAATGTCTTTGTCATGCTGTCTCAATTTGTGTTGAATATGAATTGCCGTGTTTTGTGAGTGTTTTATCTTAGAAATTTCTCCCTTTCCTTTTTGGATCCGTATTAGTTGTCGATGTATTTCCCGGCAAACTAGTACGAGTTATTGCCCACATATGTATCCGTCGTCTATTTTCGTCACATCCTCTAAAACCCTTGAAGAAAATTTAACCAATTTGTAGACGAATAATATATTGAGAACTGCTCATTTCGTTCTGTTTAAAATAATAATAATAATAATAAATAAATAAATAAATAAAAATAAGAAAAAAATATTTAAAAAACATGGCCGCCAGTGAGGATCATACAATTTAGTTAACATTAGATAAAATGGGGGAGACATCATCTTCATCACATCGTCTGAAACAAACTGTTCTAGAATGATATATGGAAGGTCCTTTACAAATATTGCTCATTTACTTCCGACAAAATTATGCATTGGCTGTTTTTCATTGAAAATCATATTATTTATCGTCCTGAAACAAGTTCAATCTAACTTTACAGGAATGATATGTTGAAGGTCCTTTACAAAAATTGCCAGTTTTGTTTCGATCCGATAAAAAAAACTGGCCTCCAGGACCGGAAATACTGTAAAACTCATTCTAAATTTAAATCAACAATTCCAGTGATTACAAATAGTCACCATTTTGTAGAGCTACCAAGCCGCGCGAAAACCCAAAATATGCGGAATCACATAGGATATTACAAAATCATACTTGTAAGTCTAAATCTTAGCATGATTTTATACCGTAGCATCTTAAAAAAATCACGAGAGTTTCAAAAATCCATGATGGACAAATGTAATTTCCCATGGGATTTCACCGTTTCCGATTGGATTTTGAGACATTCTTATGGGATAATTTTTCCTCATAAGATTCCTCGAAGTTCAAATTTGAATATTTCAAATTCCCATGAGAAATATCAAAATCCCGTGAAAAAAAATGCATTTCCCATGGGATTATGAAATCCGAATGTTTTTTAATTGCATTTGTGTAGAAGTGTGCTAACATATCAACTAACAAATACATGTATGATTTTGGTAAGTACTGTACTATGAAATATACTAGGCTCTTAAAAATGGTGGCACAAGATTTGCAATTATTGTAATTGTATGAATTTGTTGCATCGCATAAAACAGTATCAATACTTCTTAGAACATAAATAATTATTAAAAATTGACGAAATTCTGCTTTAGTTGTTGGAACTTACCTATTTTTAGTTAATATTGTTTTTGTGTGGTTATTTCCTTTGATGTACTTTTGTTTCGCTAAAATAAGTGGAATTGGTTTGGATTGCTTACAGCGATGGGTAACCCTTTTTGTTTTTAACTCACCTGGCTACAGCCAGGGAAAACCTTTCCTATCTTCTTGGCGTCTGCATGAACTCAGTTTTCCCTTCAAAGCCGTTCAAAAGTTGAAAAAACTTTAATTCCACCGGACAAAAGTTTGAAAAAAACTCTAATTCCCTTAAACCAGGACAGCAGTTGGAAAAACAGTTGGAAAAACATGTTTATATATAACTTTTTTGGCGATCTTGTTTAATGCCGCTGATGAGAAGTTACTCATTGAAATACGTATACAACATAACAAAGTACTGTTTAAAATGCAACTTGGGTATATTTTTTTACCGTTTAACCAAATTTCATTTGTTTTTCAAAATAACAAAACCTAAAGAGTCAATACAGTACCATGAATTTCATTTTTTCATTAAAACCACAAGAACTAAAGAGTCTTTGCATGATACGTGTATGTTGTACCATGATTTCATTTGTCAATTAAACCACAAGAACTAAACAGTCATTACAAAATATTTTTTATGAATTTCATTTATTTTATTAAAACCACGAGAACTTCATTTGTTTATCAAAACCACACGAACTACAGAGTCATTACAGGATAGGCAACATAAATTTCATTTGTTTACAAAATCATAAAAATTACTTAAGAGTCATTACAGGGTATGCAACACGAATTTCATTCGTTTATTAAACCACAAGAACTGAAGAGTCATTGCAGGATGATAGTATCATGAATAAACGTAAAACCACAAGAACTGAAGAGTCATTGCAGGATGATAGTATCATGAATAAACGTAAAAACCACAAGAACTGAAGAGTCATTGCAGGATGATAGTATCATGAATAAACATAAAACCACAAGAACTGAAGAGTCATTGCAGGATGATAGTATCATGAATAAACGTAAAAACCACAAGAACTGAAGAGTCATTACAATATATGAACCATGAATTTAATTTGCTTAATTATTAAAGCAACAAGGATTACATGAGCATACTTAGGCCGTCCTAATTTAATTCTATGTTTAACGTCACCCGCCCTCGTAGGTTTTTGAAGATTCTTGAAAATAAAAAAAACAAACAAAAATTTCATAATGTCCACACACATTCGAGTTCATGTCACAATATGCCATTAACTGAGCAGTAGGGTATGAATCTGATGAAAAACTTCCAAATAGAGAGTGAAATGAAATGTTTTATGTCAGTCAAGAATTTAAAACAAAAATGTGAAATTTGTACTAAAGCATATTTATGCATTAAAATTTGTAAAAGATAATAGGAAATGTTTTGTTTGAAATTTCCCTCCCTCGTAGCTTTCGATGTTTTAGGTTGACGTTAAAAAGAATTAATTTAGGATGGCCTTACAAGGAAAAGGATATGCCGGTAATCCACTGATGTTGATTTAATGTCAGTATGTTCTGTATGTTTTATTACAACATCACATTTTGTGATGTATATTGATAAACTCAAAGTTGTCGTTCACTGAAGAGTAAACGGCCATCTACAGAAACTCCCGTATAGTGTGATATACTGTTTTAATCAATTTTATACAAAATGAATCAATTTTGGTTGATTTTGACTTTTCGATTTAGAAATATCTTTTTATATCACCTTAATTCTATTTCATTTGCAATTAAGTTTTGTGAAAAATGTATTTTCTTAATTTTGTATGATCAAATTTAAACTTCATGTAGTAGTAAAATCCAAAAAATTTACTTTTGAAAAGTTGTTACATATCAAAGGGAAGGAACTCTGGATTTTAAGTTATGACTATATTAATATGGAAGGTATATGTAAAATGATCATGTTGTTTTCCCTCTTTTCAGGAATCGTATTTTTTTATACTGGCGAGTAAATTACAAAATTTCGTGAGCGCCTTTTCTCTTTCATCTTCACAAAATGTTTTACCACAGGGTGTATTTGGGCATAGTATTTTGTCAGAATGCTTATCGCCCATTTTCTTACCTGGAGCTACACTCGAGTCTCGCGAGGAAGGGAGACATTAATTGCGATCCAAAATTCAAACTAACAGAAGATACTCACAACACTTAAACAACCACAGGTCACTCATAGAGTCAAAAGTGAGAAAACTTGGCATAATAAAATCATGAGTTCTGGGCACAATGACAATTACAAAAAACCCAAAATTTAAAAGTATGATAGTGCATCCATATGAGATATTCTCTCAAGAACCAGTATTCCATAAGTGAAATGTATGGAGATGGCGTAATTGATATTAAAACTTGAATCACAGGGTTACGAATATGTTAATGCTTGAGTCTCTTTGACGGACAGAGGATGACAGAGATAGTCAAAACACCTTGCCAGTTATACTTTGATGTTTGTTGACGAACCGGCATACATGGGCGTAAAATAACATAGATGTAGCGTTGCGCGACATCTAGAAATGAATTCCGCTCAAACCAGTGCTAGGAGCCGGCTTGAAATTACTTTAAGGTGTGAACAGAGCTCATTGTTGAAGGCTTAATGGTGACTTCATTATGAAGAACAACAATAAAAGCTTTGTTCCATTGTTTGGTTTTATCATGTATTTGTAGAGACTTTAAGTAATTTGTATTTACTCCATATCATTTCATTGTCTATCACATCTTTATAGAATCATTTGACTTTGTAAAGAAGTTCGAAAAAGGTCAGAAAATTATCTTTATTTATTTTTTGTGTGTGTGTGTTTTTCCGCATATCGATTTACTATTTAGTTTTGAAAAAAAATAGTTAACGCACAGATTAAAGTTTTTTAGAAGTCAAATGACGGAATTAAATCTTGTTATTTCATAAGAAGTGGTCAAAATTTAGATGATTGTCAGAAAATTTACTTCAACTGAAAGAAATTTAATTTTCAATACTGTTTTCCTACTTGATCTGCCCATTAATGTCAATATTAATCTGCATACTAAAGTAATTGAGAAGTTGAATAAAGTCTTTAATGAATCTTAATTAATACAATTTAATGTTGCTGCATACTGCGGTCTGCAGACGAGTTACAAGAGATTAGAATTAGTTCCAGTTTTTGTAAATTTTCTGAAAAAAACAATACATACCAACCTTTTGTGTAAATATTTGCATATAGTCATAAATTAAAGCAATTCTTTTGTATAAGTCATAATTTTTGAACACTTAAGAATTAAATATAATTGCATGGTTCCAACTTTGGTAAATTTTCTAGACTCTCCAAAACAAGGAAATTTTAGATGCTTCTAAAATTGAATTTCAATCAAATAGAGATAAAAAAATAATAAAATTGCAAAATATTATTCTATTCCAATTTCGGAAAATCCAGGAATATCCTGAGACTACTTTTGTATTCTGCCTAGCAATCATTATTTTTCAATGCATCTAGTGAAAACAGTCGTTTCAATAATTGAATTGCAAAAATATTTGATTTCAATTTTGATAATTTACAACTCTCATAAACCAATTAGTAATGGAATTATACGTACATTTTTGTATCAACCGTAATTTTTGAATACATTTTAGTGAAAACGGTCATTTCAATTTCAATAATCGAATTGAAAAAAATACTTGACTTAATTCAAGTTAGATTAATTTCTAATAACCCTTGGAGACTATTTATTCTAGGAACCAAACCTTTTTAAATACATTTCAGTGAAAACAGTCATTTTTAGCTCTAATCTTCTCCCTGAAACCAATAAGCCAAATTTAACTAAATTTGACCTGATTCCAGCAAGTCCGACGACCAAACACGGCTGCTGTTACTAAAAATATAACAAACGGCCGAATAACTCAAAAATCTTAAATGGAAAAATGACCATCATTGCAAGGTAAGCTTGCCTTGCGGTTTGAAAGAAAATGATTACCCATCTTAGGGTTATTGCCCCATTTCCGTAAAATTTTCAAAGTTTTGATTTTTTCCCATTTTTTCCAAATTGTAACAGATAAATGTCTACTTTAATTGTAAAAATGTTCAACATATCAAAATCAACTTACCCTGGACTTTCTTAAAAAAAATAAAAATAAACTAAAATATAAATATAGGACTTATTTGTCAAATCGTCCAATATTTCAAAAAAGATTTGAGATCGAAGTAAGGTTGTATTTGCAAAAATGCTCAGGATGTCAAGAACTACATTTGGTTTCGAGATGGCAGTAGTTTGATGAGTCCGCACCTCATTTAAGGTGGCCACAAGCGGGAAACTTATTTTAACATTGGACGACAATGGAGAACACATATAAAAATATTCTCCTCTGAAACTGCTTAAACCAACTGAAACAAGACTTGGTCACAACTGGACTTAGTTGGTCGCCTTTGAAAAATACGCCCGAAATGTCAGCATCAGATTCAAGATAGCCACCATCGGGAAATAAATTTCTTTTCGGTATAAGGCTCAACCGTTCGTACATGCATAGTGCAATGCGTAGTATTAATATTACGTACAGTTGATTTCGGAAGTTGCGCGTTTAAACACTATAAGTAGAGGACGAAATATGAGGGAAGTCGTAAATATCTTTAAATAACAGCCTTATGTACAGGTAAAAGTTGATAATAGGGACATGTTTTCTTTGCCAATGTATTAAATATTGTATATACAAGTTGAAATTTACAGTAACACAATTTTGTTTGAACGCATCAATGTTTTCAAATTTTTTAATCGAATAAGAAGTATATCCTGTGTATTAGCGTGTATGCAAGGAAGGAACCTGCGTATAGGGAATCAAATACTTAACACCTCCCCTTACGTCTATCAAATTTTGCGAAATATTGTGTAATTTTAAAGAAAAAATGTATTTTGCTTTCGTTGACATTGAACGGGACGTTGCATGCCAAATGAATGAAGAGTTGTGCGTTTTAGCATTTAAATTGAACGGTGCGTTGACGCTTATTTCTATTTCATTCAAGTTTTCCAGTACGAAAGTTAAGTAGTTTAATAATAAAGTCAACAGATTAAATCATGTATATGCCTAAACCCTAAGTAAAGCCTCCAATCAGCACACAGTTGTTTTATTTTCAGCACTATAAAGGAATGTCTCATTTCGAAAATACTTTACCATGAATCCAACAAGCAAACATTAAAATTAATAACCACATGAAATATAAAATGATTAATATCAATACTCGTTTTATGTCACATGATTGGGGGTCTATGAAAAACTCATTCAATCAAAGCTCCGATGGAGCTGAATCTCGAAGCCCTGAAAATCTACATGTGGCAAAACTTCGTAGTCATCCAAAGAACTGCTACAGACGTCTGCTTGTAATAAGTTATTCCGTAATACGTGAAAATAATCGGATAGTGTGATTTCGCATGTTGATTTCATTGCTATAAATATATGCACTGTCACAGGCAAACAATGTTATTTTCATCTCGCAAATTACTGCGCGACAAGTTCGTTGATCCGCGACGCAATATAAAAAAAACGAGTAATTTGATAAACATGCATAATGTTTTCAATGTATTAAAACAACACTGTATTCAACTCAAGAAAAAGAAGAAATATAACTTAAATACTAAATGTATACGATTTTGAAAGAACCTAGCGCACTATATTTTATCGGAAGCACAAAGATCATCTTTTANAGCTGTTAATAGGCTTGAAGCCTCATGCGGGGCACGTGATTTTTTCTTGCCATATCAATATCTCTCCGCCATTTCATGGCTTCGAGATAATTATATTCTCAAAAAGTGTAAAGGTCAAATCACGCGACAACTAAATGCCATATAATATAATCGAAATAATCCATATAGCCGAAATTTAGCTGCTTATTGTGCTCATTTAAAGACTTTAAAATGTCCAAAAAGAAGTTGCAATGGTACAATGGATGTAGATAGGTTAGATAATTAGTTTAATTTACAGAAAAGGTCGTAGTAAATTAATTCTGTAAAAAATAGTGTAAAAGAGAAAATGTGGATAAAAAATCATTAGATCCCTTATTGTGCTCATTTAAAGACTTTCAAATGTCCAAAAAGAAGTTACAATGGTACAATGGATGTAGATAGGTTAGATAATTAGTTTAATTTACAGAAAAGGTCGTAGTAAATTAATTCTGTAAAAAATGGTGTAAAAGAGAAAATGTGGATAAAAAATCATTAGATCCCTTCATTAACAAATGCATGGAAGTTGTTGATATACGAATAAATCATTTTGAAAGACATTATAAGCAGCAGAATACCATTCCTGCGATTTCAAAAATTAAACGGAAGTTAAAAGGTATTTATTTGTTCCGGCAGATAAAGCAACCAATAATGTGGTCGTTGTTTGACGTTAAGTATTACATCGAGGTGCTTCGGAATGAAATTACCAATTCTAGTACATTTCAAGCTACCACGTCAACAGAAACACAAATAATTGATGATCATATGATAGCTACAGCTGAACTTAAAGCAACTTCTAATTATAAAAGCATTCCTACTATGTATTAGCTTCCTAAACTTCACAAAAATCCTTTCAAATTTCGTTTTATTTCGGCATCAAGTAAATGTTCAACTACACATATTTCTGTTTTATTGACCAGTGCACTTACTACCATAAAAAATCTCGTCATCAACTTTAGCAACAAATGTTATGAATGCAGTGGAATTAACTACTTTTGGAGTGTTAAAAATTCGGTAGAAGTTTTGGAAGACTTCGATCTGTTAATGAAGCATACACCTCCGTCGATAGCTATGATTTTTCTAACCTCTATACTACATTACCGCATACACCCATCAAAGAGAAATTTCGTATTTGATCAAATGGTCCTTCAAAAAATCAGGATGTACTTATATTTGTTGCATTACATTTAAATCGTTTTTCAGTGACGACAAACATGACAAATATATCAACTGCACTTGTCAGGATATGATAAAAGCATTAAATTTTCTTCTTGATAATATTTTTGTTCGTTTCGGTGATACAGTCTATCGGCAAAAAATAGG
>MJUU01002711.1:0-16506 GCA_002080025.1 Modiolus philippinarum | reverse complement strand
TTACTTCTGGTTTTTGTTGGCAAAAATATTGATCATCTCCTAAATGCTTTACACCATAACTAAATTTAAACAATTTTTCATATTGGCAGTATTTGGCATTGCACAATATCATGTTCTTCTTTCATAATTGATGACGTTGTTATACCAAATCTATTTAGAAGTATTTCAATTGAAGTTTCATATGTAAGAAGGCTTGATATCATAATCAACGGAAATTATGTCCTTAGCTAGCTGTCAGTAACTGCGAGCATTTGTCCGGTCAGTACCTGTGTGTATTGTCTTCGTGTTTTATGTACTTCATTGTAAGGGTAATCGTCTTGATAAGTTGGACTTTTTTCTAGTTTGATTTTTACTGTGAGTCTTTTTGTGTATTTATTTTTTAGCCATTCACCACACATATGGGGAGGGTTTGGATCCAAGAAAACGAGTTTAACCCCACCGCAATTTTTGCGCCTGTCCCAAGTCAGGAATATGTTGGTGATTGGCTTGTCCGTGTCTTCTTATAAAATTTTAGTTTCTTGATATTTGGGTTATTGGATGTGGTTTGTTTCCATTGATTTATCCACTTTTTTACCTTTTCGGGGCCATTCAGGGCTTGCTATATGGCGTGAGGTTCCTCACTGTGTTAAAGACCGTACGGTGACCCCTAGATGCTTTGTTTAGGTCGTTTTAATCTGGATATGGAATGTTGTCTCCTTGACATTTACACCATTTCCTTTGTTTTTCATATTAAACTATTGATTTTGTTCAGTTTTGCCCGTGAAGTTGATGACAGGTGAATCCGTTTTCTTAATTTCTCATGACTTTTATTGTGTTTTCACAGAAACATTACCGAGGTGAATTTAGTGTTAAATGTTTTTCAACAGACAATCGTGTTTTTCAAGGCCTTGTTTTTAACAGACAATCGGGATTCCCATGGGAACTAACTGCGCGCCACTTTTAGCTGATCTCTTCCTTTTTTCGTATGAGGCAAAGTTTTTACAAGGGCTTACACAGAAAAAACAAAAACATTTAGCCCAGTCATTTAATTTCAGCTTCCGCTACATAGACGATGTACTTTCTCTTAATAATCCAAAATTCAAGGAATATTTACACCAGATCTATCCAAATGAGCTTGAAATTAAAGAGACTACCGATACACCTACTTCAGCTTCGTATTTAGATCTTTTAATTTACATTGACGAAAATGGACGTTTGAAATCTAAGCTGTATGACAAACGTGATGATTTTAACTTCCCAATTGTGAACTTTCCCTTTCTGAGCAGCAATATACCTACCTCTCCAGCCTATGGAGTGTACATTTCACAGTTGATTCGTAACTGTCGGGCATGCAGTTTATACAGTGACTTTTTAGTTAGAGCCAAAACACTGTCCCAAAAGCTGCTTAGTCAGGGATTTGTTCAGCCTTTGTTACTTTCATCCCTTCAGAAATTCTATGGCCGTCACCATGACATCATTGACAGATATGATGTGTCTATGTAACAAATGAAAACGGACATTTTCAGCTATATTTCACGTCTTCACGGATTTTACATAATCGGATTTGACTCAACTCTGGATTGACTCACTGATAGTGTGACGGGTGCCGCTAGCGGGGCAGGACATGCTTACCCTTCCGGAGCACCTGATGTCACTCCCGGTTTTCATGGGAGTTCACACTATGAGTGCCTTAGTTCTTAATGTTATCTTTTTATTTCCGTGCATTGTAGCTGTCTCACGTCCTTGTTTTTTCTTTGTTTTTATCTGTTACCGTTTTTGCCATGTCTTTGGGCTTCGATTTTTGTAGTCATCGCTTCCCTTGTTCCTTCGGTATTCTACTGCCGTTGTTTATGTATAGTTAATTTCTTTATACACGATTACTGCTGCAGTAAGTCGGTTTCGAATGTCGTTCGATTTCCTGACCGCTTCGATACGCGCAACTTCCGTATTACACTGAACGTGGGTTAGACACACTGAATATGCATGCTTTTCAGCAACGAGTAATTATACCCGATTTAGTTTAGGCGGGAATTTAGTCATTCGAGAGCTCACTTTCAGACATCAACAACATATACAATTTTGTATTTTACTACTCCAACTGTAACACAAAAGTTAATGACACGGAAAACACATGTATATGTACATGTACACACATTACATGTAAACTATGATTGTTGCATGTTTATAGACAATATATAGTTAGTGTCTTTAAATATCAACTGTATTTGTACGAGGCTTAGAAACAGATTGACGTGCGAGCCTTTGGCGAGCATTTCAATCTGTTTCGTGCCGAGTACAAATTCATTTTTTCTTAAGAAAATGCCGAGTACAAATTCATTTTCTGAAGAAAATGTGGCGATATTGGGCCGGCGATATTGTGTTGGTACCGTGCATCTGTCCGTCAGTTCGTCCGTCCGTCTGTCCGTTCGTCCGTTAGATGAACCTTGTTAGTGGAACTCCTTGATCATTTTTTGATTTATGGATTTGATTTTTTTATAGAATTGTTGCATATACAAATGTAGTCTGTAGGTGCGCAATAAGCTTTCGAATTTCTTATATTGGTGCTGGTGCAAACAAGAGGTCCCAAGATGCCAATTTTGATGCATGTGAGATCGTCAGTGGAACTCCTCCAACATTTTTGGATTTATGGATTTAATTTTGTACAATAATTGTTGCATATAGTCTGCAGAAGCGCAATAAGCTTTCTAATTTTTTTTATATTGGTCTTGATGCAAATAAGAGGCCCAAAGATGTCGTTTTTGACACATGCGAGCTTGTCAGTGGAACTCCTCCTACATTTTTGGATTTTTGATTTTGTAATAGAATTGTTGCATATAATCTGCATATGCGCAATAAGCTTTTGGATTTTTGATATTGGTCTTGGTGCAAACAAGAGCCCCGAAATGTCGATTTTTCACACATGTGAGCTTTTCAGTGGAACTCTGTTCTCCATTTCAAAAAGGGAAGTGCGGGGATGACCTTCATTTCTAATGGCGACACTCCCAGTTTGTATTATTTTGTATTTATATTGTAGATTGTGCTCGCTGTGTAATTAATGTGGTGCATTAAGGACTTTTTGGTTTTTTGGTTGATACCTGTGGCACAATACGTTTACAAAAGATTCATTGGAATTTAGTTTATTAAAGAGTTTAACAAACATCACATTTTGTTTTGACTATCGATGATGAGAATTTATTGGTATAGGGTGTATAGGGGAATGCCCTGTATATAGTAGTCATGTCATAAAGCCGTTCTGGCCGTCAACCCTCGTAAAAAACTGTATGGAGAAAACTTCTTTGTTTCTTCATATACGAGCAGAATCATTGGGCTCGTATAGAAGGCTAAATTTCCTTCCCCTACACATCTCTTCCCTTTTCCAGTGGAAATCATTAAGGTTACACGAAAATTGTCCTTTCTGTGCTTATTTCTTTCCTATATAATTATTGAGGTTATAGCTTGACCTTGAACTGATATACTAGTAGCTGAAATATTGTTCATTGCACGTCAAATTTTTACTATGAAAAAGAAAGGAAATGGGGTAAATGTCAAGGAGACAACGTTTCTCAATAAATTATTCAAATCTAAAACGTAAACGCTTTTAATGAGAATACTCATCATTTATTACTGTAGATATCTACATGCTCCGACCTCGGGTACAAACTCGAATGACTGACCACAATCGCCAACAACTGTTTGTCCGTTCATACACATGATATATTTTCTTCTATCGCTTCTGTGAGGATAAAAACCATTGATTTGATTGGCACAAAATTCAGTACAAACTTTCTTTACATTGTCAAATATTTTGATACTGCCACTAGAATCCAGATCGCATGTGGATATGCCCATTATCCTCTCACTTTTGCAAGTAATATACTCTGGTGACATTGGCTTGTCTGGATGTTCATGTCGACCATCCGGTTTATTCTTGCAGCTTGGAAAAAGAAGAGAACATGGAATGCTATGGCCTGGTATTGGTTTGTTCCTTGTGTAATCGCCTTTAAAAATAAAAATGCCGTAAAGATAGATTTTAAAATAATATGGCAAAATACATGACATACATGATTAAAGACTTATACTAAGGCTCAAAGAATAATTTCTTTTGTTTTGATATTGAAATTCAATAAAATATACATAATATAAATCAAATTAAACTACAACAGTTAAAAACGATTTTTAACCAAGTGTTGTTTCCAAATCAAAATCCTAAAGAGCCTTCAATCGAATTCAAAGCATGTCTAAACTTAAACCCGTTACAGCAGACTGGAAATTTTATTTGTGTTTATGAGGCCTTTAATGCATATACGTAAGATAAAATTTTCGAATGATTTGTTTCTTATGTATTTGAAATGTTAAATTTCTATGTGTTACAGTACTAAACAGACTTAAAAAGTCTTAAATTGCCATTGGTTTTCGTCTCAGAATCCAAGTACTTGAATGCTGCGTTGGTTTCGACCTGTCTCTGTTTGGTGTGATGAAATCACAATGAATATTGTACCATCGGTCAAATTCAATAACAAAAGTCGGACATGTATGCTTATTTGATTTGTTTTGCAATATTTTTTTCACCTGCTTTAAAACCTACAACGATAATGAAAAAAAGGAGCTTTCATAATCGGATTTAGAATGTCAGATGTTTGTTCCATTTTTTTTTCTTGCCGTTTCGACAACTTATGTCCCTTCAGTGCAGATAAAATCTAATCATTCGGAAGACAAAATCAAAAAGATGTTTAAAAACTGGAAGACAGCAAGTAACCAATATGATCTAAATGGAAAGCCATAATCAGCTCAAGACAGAGCTTTGCATGAGAGAGTTACTCCTTAGTTTTTACAAAATTAAGAAAAATGAAGATATTGCAAGTTTCAAAATAAAATCTTGTTTTGGGTCAGCACCAATGTATTGACTACATGGCTGGTGAATACCCTCATGGACTAAAAATCAACCAGCAGAGGCATCGACCCAGTGATAACAAATAACAAAATACCGAACTGTTATATAGGGGGTCTCGATGGGGGTCCCTTTCACGAAATCCCGGCAATTTTTCTGGAAATTCCCGTTTCCCGAGCGGGAAAATATTTAACAAAGACTCTTAAAGGGGTCACCTTTTCCCGTTTCACGACCTCAGTTTTAAGCTGTCTCCGCTTCACGCTGGACATCCTTTCCCGTTTTCACGTGCACTTTTTTGCCACGATCCCGTTTCCCACTAGCTGAAAAAAGGCCAATCCCGCTTCCCGCTTATACCCCATCGGTACCCACGTTATAATTTAGTTTCTGCATATGGCCATTTCGACAACTTATGTCTCTTCAGTGCAGATGAAATCTAAACATCTGGAAGAGAAAACTCACACAAATGCTTAAAAACTGATACGGAGCAAGTAACCAATATGATCTAAAATGGAAAGCCAACCAAAATCAGCTAAGGACAGAGCTTTGTATTAGGAAGATATTCTAAATTTTTAATCTCTTTCCCCATTTTCAAAAACCGTTTCACCCCCTTTGTTCCTTTGAATAATCTCAAGATATTGTAGTTGTTCTATATGCCATTTTCTTTCCTTATAATTCACGGATGATTGTTTGAAATCGTTTAAGGTGTCTGGGTATTAATTTCCTATTATACATTTTGTAAATTTTTGTAAAATTTCTTTGTGGAAACATTATTATATTGTTGTTCAAAATATAAAATAAAATTTAGGGGTTACCTTGCATTAAGCGAAAAAAAAAATGAAATTGAAAATTTAAGGATGTTACAAAGAAATGATAGGGAAAATGACTATATGAGTGGATAAATTTTTAAATCTATTATAGACTTTGTTTATACTAAACTCATTATATTGTTTACAGATAAAAAATAAAGAATAGGGATCACCGTTGAAGTAAGCGAGATAAATTGTGAAATGCATATTTCTCTAGTGAATATATGAAATTCTTTTATCAAATTACCTTCCTTGCTTAATTTTTGTGTTCTTTATATCAAGCTACATATTTAAAGCACATGGGTTTTAGTTCACTTTGTTGTAATGAAAATGTTGTAAAATGGATAAGAAATAGAAATTTTAAATACTTTGGACATTTATTTACATTTTGAATAATTATTTTGTCAAATTTCTAAATGTATAAAACCTAAATGAACGAGTATAAAACATAAATGGCGGAAAAATAACACTGAGACACCTTAAATCCGGCTGTACATAATAACGTTTGTTCAAACCCACATGCATCAACATATTCCTTCCTGTTCCCGCATACAACATTAGTGAAATCTTCACATCTAGCAGTAACATTGTTGTACATTTGTGGATATGTACACTCATCTAGATGTTGCTTAAAGTTTACCGGGATAACATTATAAACTAAGCTACAATCGTAATATCTCTGACATTCTTCAGGATCGGGAAATCGAGCTGTTGTTGATGTCTTACACTGGTCGGTTATTGCAGAAGAAGCTGAAATAAACAATAAATAAATACGGGACTTCGGAGTCGTGTACATACCCCCAAAAAATCTTTTTTATACGAAAAAAATAAACACATCTATACAATCAGAGGGAATCACTATTTAATGAACACTGTTGAGCTACGGGTGATTTTTATTGAATCTATATAGTAGGGTGCCCAAGGTCCAAAAAGACGCTTAGTTTTCGAGTTTGGGTTAACGGAATCACACACGGCTAATTTTTGTTTTAAATGATAGAACACTATTAAATTTCAAATTGATAGCTGTCGTAGAAAGTTCCTGTGGTCACGATTTCTCCAATTTCTCCTTTTTAAGGGTACCATAAAACAGTGCTTGGGATATGGTATCTTTAAAGTTATAGAAAATATTAGTACTCTCTTATATTCTAATAAAAAGTTATTCGCGATAAAGTCAAGACATGAAATATTTATTTGAATCATAGAAAGCAAGTTATTTTTGACTGTTTTTTGTTTGTAATTTATCGGCATTAATGTCAGGGTAAATTTGAGTCTAAATTAACGACATTTTCAATGAATGCGAAATAACTATGCTTTATTTCTAAAAAATTCTAACTTTAACGAAAGTACATATTCTCCAAAAGTCATGGATGTAATGTCCACGGTTACACAGAAATCAACAATTAAAAAGCCAAAATTTGCATACAACATTCAAATTTTAGTCGATGTGAGGACCATGCCAATTGGTCATGATCTTTTTAGTGTACAACGAGAGATAACTTTAATAATTTCTTGGCAAAATTACTTGACAAGCCAAAGTCTAGTTAAATAGCGGGAATCTATAGACAATTTTACGTTGCTTGTGTTTTGATTTTCCAAGCACATGTGTTTATTTTCACGTTTAAAATCACTTTTCCATACCATTTCAGATAATATAATAGGGTTTTGTTTCAGTAGGAACGGTCTTACTAAGGTTTATATCAGTGTGTGCTTTGGGCGAAAATGGACTTATTTATACCAATAACAAAAGTACGATTTATTTCGCCTAAACTTAGTTAATTTTTAGCGGTTCGTTTTAAAAATAAATTCAAGCTTTCCTTTAAAGAATAATCCCATAAAAGTAAGAAATGCACAGTTCTTTATATCCGAAAGATCCCTCCAAATCACGGAGGTGCAAAAATTCAAAATGACGGGCCTTTAAAACAAAATGCCGACTTTGAAACTTGTTGAATAAAGACAACAGACAAATCATTATAAAAAGTAAAACTAAATAAAAGAACTACCCCAATAACATTTACAACAATATTCGAATTTCGTTACAGTTTTTTTCTGGAAAATGAAGCTCACTTAAAAATGCAGCAAAATTTTCATAATTTTAGGAGCTCACCTTAGACCCCATCTAAAATAAATGTGACCAAATTCAATCTCTACGAAACATGTATAATACAGGTGTATGTTATTCCGTTAACCAACAATCGGCTCCCTCTTGGGCACCCTACTAATTGTAACGCGATTGTTTTTCATGTGTAATTATTGTCTTAATGTGGCTGCGTTTATCTCAGAATTTGACTTATTCAATTTGTACTTGGTCTTTCTTTTCAATTTGTACTTTGTGTTTCTTTGTCAACCTTTATTTCGCTGTTTATTTCTTAGAATAAATGCCACTTCTGGGATTAAGGTACAGTTGGGTGCAGACATAATCTCTCATCGAAGTTACCTCCAAGTTAATTGTAAGTAAACTGGAAGTAAATTTAGAGCAGACGTAGAACATTTCCAAAAAATAGTCATAAAAACGGTCATCTTCTAAGTAAATTTAGAGCAGTTCTAAAAGTGTTCATAAAACATTAAACAGAGCAGTTTTCAAAGTGATTATAAAAATGACCTCTTTCTAAGTCACCTTGGAACAGTTCTAAAAGCGGTCATAAGGAAGAGCAGTTACGGTGGAACAATTCAATAACGATCACTGACAGAAAAGACAGATAATTTATGACAATGCCGCATGTAAAAGTGTATTTCTCTCTACATTAGAGAAAGAATTGTCAATCTTCGAAATCATGGGAAAAATGTGTTGACATTGAAATGATATTTCAGGATTCGGAGTGTCTCGGTAAGCAGTTATTAAGTTTTACGCAAGGTATGGCTGTTCTGTTTTTTTTTTTTTTTTTTTTTTTTTTTTTTTTTTTTTTGATCCAGCAAAATGCTACTAAAATCACTGATAGACAATTATTTTATACCGAAAATATTATTTTTATTATTATCAATTTTATTATCAATTTTATTATTGACTATAGTGACTATATATCTGTACAGGTCTTTGACAGTGAGTGCTTTTAGTATAACATGACTGCTCTCAGAATAGCTCCTGACCATGACTGTTTAAAAAACAGATTATGACCGATTTTAGAACTGCTTGACAATGCCTGCTTTTAGAACAACTCCTGACAATGACTGCTTTTAAAACAGGTTATCACAGTTTTAAAACTGTTCTTGACGTGACTGCTTTTCGAACAATTCTACACGATGACTGCTTTAAGAACAGTTCTTGACAATGAATGCTTTTATGCCACTGTTCTAGGGCAGTCCTAAAACTGTTCTTGAATAATTCTACATTAATTTTGAGCAGCCATTTCAAGTTTCATGTTAACTTTGTGAGAGGTTATGACTGCGCCCTATTGTACCAGAGGTCAGTAAATTAGAGAATACAACTCTTTTCTATGCGTGTCGTAGGTATATTTGTACCGTTTGCTAGTCTTATGATTAGAAGCATGTCAGGTGCGTTGTGATGCAAAATGGAAGATGAAGAGATAATTGACGATAGGATAATACGAAGTTAAAGAGTTTGATGAAATAACAATTCTGTTAATTCTTCGGTATATCCCTCTGTACGAAAGACATTGTCCTAGCTATCGGTCATCCACTAAAGTTGTGTACTCTTAATTTCTTCACTGCAACACTGTCTTAAGTTGTCATAAGAACGAACAGATAAATTGTGTATCGTAGATCGGAAAATTTTTTACCGTATTCAATTTTCGCTATGTTCGGGGTTGACAATCAAGCGGGAAAATTAGCCTCCGCGTAGATTTCACTGTTATTCAAATGTATTAGATAAACCAGTAAAACGCGCACTATCAACACATCAAATTGTTTGCCTTGTAAAATTTACACAAAAGTTGCGAACAAAAGCCGACGCGAAAATAACCCGATACGGTATTATTTTAATGTAATATTTAAAAAAAATGAATTGATATCACTGTCTGTCCACCAAAGATCTATTTCAACAAGATATGTTTGTGTTTTGAGATAAATTTTCAAAAGATAGCAGTTTCCCTTATTTCCTCTTGGTAGCTATAGTAATTGCAACGTTCCGACCAATCGTTCAACCCTGATTTTGTTTTATTGGGATTGATGAATTGTTTTCCTCTAGGATATAGCCAAAATATTACTCCGAACGTAAAACAAAAATCAATATACAATTATGGCCCGCTGTGAAAGGAAACATCTAGATTTGTTAACCCGAGGAGAGAGTTGTTTCCCGAGGGCTCTGCCCGAGGGAAACCACCCCTCAAAGGGTTGACAAATCTGGATGTTTCATGTCAACAGAGGGCCATAATTGTTTTATTATATTTTAAACAGTTTCATTAATTCCAAATCAAAAGGTCATATTATGGTTTTAATCTCACAAAGAAGACTGATATAATCTGCAAGTGATTTTTAGAATCTACAAGGTT
The DNA here is from genome assembly GCA_002080025.1 of Modiolus philippinarum. Lineage (NCBI taxonomy): Eukaryota > Metazoa > Mollusca > Bivalvia > Mytilida > Modiolidae > Modiolus > Modiolus philippinarum. Next base: position 6,388 of record MJUU01002711.1, on the reverse strand, counting down.
GTTTCTCTCTGTAACGTCATATCCGGGTTGCTCAGCGGGAAACAACAGGGTTGTTCCCGCAGTGATGTCATATCGAGGTTGTTTGCTAAAACATCTGAGTTATTTTGAAGTCACATGATTGCTTTCATCCAATTAAATCGTCTCTTACTTCGTAAAATATAATAATCTTACTTAATTCTGTTTCACACCGGATTCCTCCATATGTTTTTCCTGTTTGATTTTTGACACACTGACACGTGAAATAGGGAGCAGCTTCAGATTTTGTACACGTTCCACCATGAAGGCAAGGACTACTATCACAAGCATTTAGTGCTTGCACTTCAATTTCACAGTTTGTTCCTTTGTACATTTTGCTACCGTCAGCTGATGTACCACAGACGCAGAAGTAGCCACCAGCCGTTGTTAAATAACAGGTACCACCATTCTGGCAAGTTGTTGAAGTGCAAGCAGTAACTATATCTTGAACATCTACAAAAAGAGTCGAACTTCGATGGCTCGAACACCCAAGGAACCGATGAAATAGTTCGAGCCAAAGGGGTGTTCGAGATATCGAGGTCGAAATATGTTAAAATTTAAACCAAGGGACCACAAAAATGGTTCGAGGCATCCATGGTGTTCGAGTTATTGCAGTTCGAGCCATGGAAGTTCTACTTTAGTATAATAGTTTCCGAGAACTAATTGATTATGAAAATTCTCACATCGAGTTAAATACATTTTACAAATGTTTGAAAGCGAGATCTTCAAACAATAGTATTGATTCATGCAAAACCGCGCAAAAATATAGATTTAATAAATCTAAATGAACAATATATATAAATTGTAAAAGGAGCGACTTTAAAAACATGAAGAATAGTAACACAAATGTATGCAATATAAAATACACTAAAAAAGTTGATGATAAGATGCGAGGTTTTTTTTTCACTTTCTAGACCGTTCTTACATATATACATGTAATCATGTCCTGGAGATGCACAACATATTTTATCGAAATGCTACAAAAGGTAAGATTTTTGCTTAACTTCTTCAAAATTAAAATATGCATTTAAAATCTAGTTGATGTATCTGGAATTTATTTATTTTATTTTTGTTAAATTTTTATTTTAGATTTCGAAACGAACTGCCAGTTCTCGCCTTCTCGGAAAGTAGTGTCAACTCTCGGTCTTATAATTGCAAGTTCCAAATTTAGGAAAAGTATAAGAAACTTCAATTAAATATCAAGTTGCAATTTTGCGATATGATATCGACTCAATACAAAGCGAAATTCATATGGAACAAAAAAAAATCGAACCTATTTAGTTGCGTGCAGAGAAACTAAAAAAGCAAAAAAAAAAACAAAAAAAAAAACTAAGAATTGATCATCCCATGTTAAGATAAAGAGGGACCTTTTTCAATAACCAAGGTTCTGTGTGGTTCTAAAAACGAGTCACATCTACTTTCGTTTGGCTTACGAATACGAGAGGGACAAAACGTAAAATTAATAAAAGTTTGTCTCGTTTTGAGTAAAGTTTCTGTCAGACAATTATGGGCATTCTCTAGATACTTTGCAAAAAACTAACTTCGAAATGAAGTAATATTTGTCGTTCAGGTGTATTTAGTGATCATTCAGATACAGAGATCTCTCATCGGTATTTTATATAAAGCGATGGCTTAATTAATGCGTAAGTGATTGAATACGATAGATGAGATCGATTGTGAATAGCATTGTACTAAATAAAGCCTTTCTAAGGAAAAATACGAAGACAATCAAGGATTGGGGTAACTGGAATCTAGTGTGAATTAAATTATATATGGAACAGTTGATATTTCGAGACCATAGTGTGTATCCTTTGGATCTTGCACAGCCGGACTTTCGGACTTTGACATATATACAGTTGAATTACCATTGTCAAATTTCCTGACGACGGTGTGAGAGCAAGCGAAAAATAAAAGAGGGTGAGAACCGTCTAAAAGTATAAAAGGAATAATACAAAGACGATGGCAACATCGGAAACAAAAAAAAAGATACAAGGTCATCAAATGTACGGAACAGAAAAGAAAAATGGAAACACACATGCAGATGAAAAACACGTATCTAATTTAAAACCATTATTAAGATCATGATCACCGCTAGAGAAAGCATCTACTACTTCCTAGAAGACACTCGACCAACCCAGTAGCAAAGTCATGTCAAGTAGAGAAAAAAAAAATCAAATCTTTTAAAGAGAAAGATCTGTTGTCATCTGGGAAACATATATCCTAGATAGCGGTCCACAGGTTTGTGATGTCGACCGTATTTTACCCGCGATGACTTCAAGTTATGTGTAACATAACCTTGATTAATTATCCTATTAGTGAACAACCGGACTTTGCCAAGATAGTCTCTATATCGACCACAGGCCCTTGAGTAGCAAATGAGTAGGGAGATGTAAACTCGATATGCTGGCGCTGTAAGAATTTTGCTACAAAAAGGGTAGTTGACTATTGGAGGTGAAGTCATCGCATTTGTCATACAGCATAGTTTGTAGTCTACCACTGTTGCAAATTTAAAATTAAAAGTCAAGGAATGAGGCAAATGTAAAAATGTCTGTAGTATCCTTGTTTTCGAGCTCTTTTGGATAGATGAAGGCAATAACCAAAGCTAGGGTTGTTTAGTGCTAAAATTTCATCTATATTACGGACGCTATGTAAACGATTTGGCTGTTATTAAATTTTTATTTTGAAGAAGCCCTTCGATAAATTCGGCCTCATTAGAGTTGCGAAACAGATAAGCTGAACGAGGTAAACATTTTGTGCCAATTGAAATTCTGAAAGTCTGTTGACAAAAAACTGGAGAAATATATTGTCTACATTTCATCCTCCTATTCGGAGTCATATATCAGAAAGTATGTTTGTTCTTTACCTATAACTTTTATAACAATGTACATTTATCGGTATATATGGAATAATGGAAGTTTTGTTTTTAATACAAGAAATATTGTCTCAAATAACAGACTCTTCCACAAGGGGCTCGTCCATTATTGTTCACCAATATTTCTTGTCTTAAAACAAAACTTCCATTATTCTATATATATCTCTATTCACTATTATGAATTTAATCTTTCAGTCGAGATTTCAGTTGTGCACGAGGAATGGTACTTTAAATAATGTTTATAGAAGTTTAAAGTTGCATTTTTGTTACAGTATAATAATGATCTAGAGTTTAAAATGTCAGGAAGATCTTTCGAGTTTTTCAATATTCACATTTCATTGACACCACCTTTTGAAAAGCAAGTATCACAATATTTTTGAAGACCGCGTTTTTCAGCAGACAATTGGGATTCCCATGGAAACTAATTGCGCTCGACTTTTAGCTGATCTCTTTCTCCAAGTTTTTACAAGAACTAACACAGAAAAAAACAAAAGCATTTAGCTCAGTCCTTTAATTTCAGCTTCCGCTATATAGACGATGTACTTTCTCCTAATAATCCAAAATTCAAGGAATATTTACACCAGATCTTTCCCCATGAGCTTGAAATTAAAGAGACTACTGATACACCTACTTCAGCTTCGTACTTAGATCTTATGATATATATTGACGAAGATGGACGTTTGAAATCTAAACTATATGACAAACGTGATGACTTTAACTTCCCAATTGTGAACTTTTCCTTTCTGAGCTGCTATATACCTAACTCTCCAGCATATGGAGTGTACATTTCACAGTTGATTCGTTACTGTCGGGCATGTAGTGTATACAGTGATTTTTTTTAATAGAGACAAAACACAGTCCCAAAATCTGCTTAGTCAGGGATTTGTTCAGCCTTTGTTACTTTCATCCCTTCAGAAATTCTATGGCCGACACCATGACATCATTGACAGATATGAAGTGTCTGTGTCCCAAATGAAAACGGACATTTTGTTCTAGATTCACGTCTTCATGAATTTGACATACCCAGTTTTGATTCTACCCTGGATTGACTCACTGATAGTGTGACGGGTGCCACTAGTGGAGCAGGACATGCTTACCCTTCCAGAGCACCTTATTTTCACTCCCGGTTTTCATGGGAGTTCACACTATGAGTGCCTTAGTTCTTAATGTCGTTCTTTTTTATTTCCGTCTATTGTGGCTGTCTCACGTCTTTGTTTTGTCTTTGTTTTTCTTTGTTGCCGTTATTGCCATGTCTGTGGACTTCGATTTTTGTATTCATTACTTCCTTTGTTCCTTCAGTATTCTACTGCCGTTGTTTTACAGCTGCAAAGATGAAGGTTAATAGAAATAGGTTTAAAAAACATTTGGCAAATCCAGCTATGTACCGTTGTTTGTATGTGCATTTTTGTAATTTTAGTACCCAGTTCGAGGAGAGAAGATCAGTGTCTTCATCCTTGCTCAAAATCTCAAAGGAAAACAAAACCGAGAGCTCAAATGGGGTTTACAGGACCAGTATGTACAGTTTGAAAGTTTTTTTTTATGTCGAATCGGTAAGTTTTTCAGTTCTTTTTTTCAACCAATCATATTTAATTAGTCGTCCAGCCCTACGCACAAAATAAACGTTGCTGATGTCACTACAATTTACAATAAATGTTTGTTTGTTGTCTACACTCTACTTTTTAAAAGTGTCAATGCTGCATCATGTATCACATACAGTCAAGAAGATATCAAACTTACATAGTTCACAATGTTGTCCGGAATATCCTTGTACACATGTACATCTGTGTCCATTATTTACAGTGGGATTGCATGTACCTCCATTACGACAGGGATTAATTGAACAACCAGTGGCCCCTGTAAAAATATTGAAGTTAAATGTATCATTATATTGGAAAATTGCATGCATATATTTGTATATGGTGTAGAGACCAAAAGGGGAATAAGTACGCAAAAACTAAGATTTTATTCTATGACTCAAAACCTGTATGTACTGGACTCCATAGCAGTGTTTTCATACAAGTGAAGATGTCTTCATTCGTCAGTTTATAAGAGAGAAAAAATATTGAATTACAGGGATTGCAATTTATTCTATTCTATTATACAATGATATATTTTAAGAGGGAAAAGTAATATCTTCAGAGAGAAAATTAGCTATCAAGACAACATTTGAAGAAAAAACAAAGTCTTTTAAAGATAAGGATTTTTCACAGAAAATATTGGATTTCAAACATTCATTGTTGGTTATCTCGTAAAATAGAACCATGCTTTCTTTCTCATTAAAAAGCTAAATTATTTTCAAAATAATAAAGACAACAAAAAGAACTAGAAGTGTGTTTTTGATCCAAAATAAAAGTCTCCCCAATACATATCTTATGGAGATGATTTGTATCTTTATTGCAACGGTCAAGCAAGTGGCAAAAGTTCATTTTGAAGAGATGTAATTTTACACCCCAAGCCGACGTTTCGAAAACTGCCTGCGGAGAAAGATACACATTTTACACATTGTTAATTTATTGACAGCAGACAACATAGATCGTGTATGCAGAATAACTGATTGACAGTAGTGTCTTCATAAGGTTTTACATTTGATTGGTTGCATAATAATAAAACTATCCCATCAAATTTAAAATCTTCTCCGGGTCGCGCTTTCAATCAATTGATTTACATACATCGCTGTCAATCAATAATCAACAAGCAAAGTATTTGCGAGCGTCGGCTTGGGGTGTAAAATTAAATCTCTTTGAATTGAAACTTTTGTCACTAGCTTGACCGTTGCAATATATGATGAAATTGCAATTGAAGTTTACCTAATTTGGTTGAAATCCATTGAAATACAATATGCACAACTATAGGCATAATGGTCAACAATTCTGTAAAGTTTGGTTGAAATCGAATGAAACAACGACAGTAGAATACCGAAGGAACAGGGGAAGTGATGATTACAAAAATTTAAAGTCAAAAGACATGGCAAAAACGGCAACAGAGAAAAACAAGGACGTGAGACAGCCACAAGGCACGGAAATAAAAAAAAACGACATTATGAAAGATGTGGGAGAATTAGAACAAAGTTAATTTAGCAAAATTCTATGTCAAAAAGGGGCATAACTCCCCAAAAAATTGAACGATAAATCCAGGCAGGCAATATGCATAACTAGGTATGATGGTCAACAATCCTGTGAAATTTTGTTGAAATCCCAAGAAAGATATGGGAGAATTAGCGTCCACAAACTTAATTTACCACAAGGGGCATTCTTCAAACAAAAATTTGCCGATCAATCTAGCCAGACAACCTGCACAACTAGGCATGATTGTCGACAATTCTGTTAATTCTGTTAATTTAGGTCGAAATTTGATGGAAATGCAGAAGGATGGGTGTCCACAAACTTTGTGACGGACGGACGGACAGACTGACAACCGGACGGACGACAGACGGAAAAGACAAAAAAATATGTGTTCCCTTGAGAGGAAGAAACATATAAATATGAATACATTTATGGTACT